>LBNU01029451.1:150166-166805 GCA_014162995.1 Artemisia annua
AAAAAAAAAAAAAAAAAAAGTTATCTTGTTTACTTTTTGTAAAAAAAATTATCTTGATTACTTTTTGTAAAATGCACCCGGTCATTTAATGTTATGATTCTATCCGTTGCTAGTCTAATAGTTGCATGCATTATATAGCTAAATTTATGCAACTAATTAACACATAAAAGCAATTTTGTGGTACAGGATCTGATAGCCGGCGGAACTGATACAGCCCAACCAACAGTAGAATGGGCAATGTCCGATCGAACTTATTAAACAACCCCATCTTATGACATAAGCAACCGAAGAGCTTGATAGTGTGATTGGTAAAGAGAGATGGGTCCTAGAGAGCGATTTCCCTAACCTCCCTTTCATAGATTCAATGAGGTTACACCCTGTGGCCGTCTTACTAGGACCACGTTTAGCCCTTGAAGATTGCAAAGTGCCAAAGTGGCAGGATATGATATTGCAAAAGGCACGGCAATTTTCATAAACTCATGGAGCATAGGGCGAGACTCAGACATTTGGTTGGCCCGTTGAGTTTCAAACCTGAGAGGTTTTTGGGTAGAGATATAGATTTTAGAGGCCAACATTTTGAGTTGCTTCCATTTGTTTAACTGGAAGTTGCCTGAAAATATGAAGATCAACGATATAAATATGGAAAAGTTGTATGGACTGTCTACGCAAAGAAGGTTCCCATTAGTTGTTATAGCAGAACCTAGATTTCCATATCAAATGTACAAGTAAATGTGGCGTTTCAGCCTTATGCCAAAAAAGCAATCCATGTACTAGTTGTGTATCTTAAAATTGTTTTTTTGAAGTGTATCAAATTGATAAATTCCTACCAAGTGAAAGTGATTATGATAGTTTAAGCGAGGATCCCACGCTTTTATGAAGACGTGCTACCAATATATAACGTTCGATAAGGGCGTTTGAGAACTTGGACCTCACACATATTAAGTTAATAAACACCTTACAAGAACATGGAGAATTGCAGCTTACAGTGAAGTATGCTCTTACTATTATACATAACTTTGTGACTTAAGTGATACAATAATGCTCCTTACAGTGATACACCTTCAACAGAAGAAGAAAAATAAGTAGGTAGTTTTGTCAATTCTAAGTCTAAAACATCATCACATATAGTTATACATATAGTCGGGCAAACGAGGTTTGGTTACAGCAACTAGTGGAAACTTTCTGTGTGTGCTCAAACCATACATTTCGTCCATATTTATGTGTTCTTTCTTCATGTCATCAGGCAATGTCCAGTTAAACCCATGCAGCATGTTCGCCAATAATGACCTCGTAATCTTTAATCCAAGATTATAACCAGGACACATCCTTCGACCCGATCCAAACGGCAACAACTCAAAATGCTGCCCTTTCATGTCTATATCCTTACCCAAAAACCTCTCAGGACGAAAGCATTCAGGGTCATCCCAAAGGTTTGAGTCACGGCCAATGGCCCATATATTTATAAAGATTGTCGTCCCTTTGGCAATATCATATCCAGCCACTTTGCAATCATGAAGAGCTACATGTGGTGCTAGTAAAACAGTAAGAGGGTGCAACCTCATTGTTTCTTTTATAACTGAATCGATGAATGGAAGATTTGGATGATCATGCTCATCGACCCATCTGTCTTTGCCAATCACCCTATCGAGCTCTTCTGTTGCCTTCTTGATCAGAGTGGGTTGTTTCATGAGCTCGGACATTGCCCATTCTATAACCGGTGCAGATGTTTCTGTTCCTCCGACTAAAAGGTCCTGCGCGATAATGAGGACACATTATGGAGGTGTGGAATTTCCTTAAATAGGACATTGTTTTGTTTTATTTCTCCAGTTGGTTTCATTTTTCATCCATCCATTTTCATGGCGTTTACATGTTAAAGAAGTATATATATATTAAATATTTCAAGGGTTTGATTAGCATGTCCAATTCGCATGCATAATTAATTTTAGTCTATAACATTTGACATGTGTAATCTTCTCCTTATTAGGCCTATTTTTACGCAATTATTTCACTTTTTTTCTAATGGTTATTTAAACTTTTAAAATGAAACTACTTAACTGCAAATCAAAGTGAAACTTGTGGTTTAGTCTCACACCGAGAGATAATTATTTTCTTATGGCTTTGATTGGGACATATCAACGTTTATGGTTATTCTAAAGAGTCAATGTACCTGTGTTAGCCCCTTGACACAGTCGTGATCGAGCTTAACCTTAAGGTTAGGGTCATCGACTAGCTTTAGTAGCGAATCAACCATATCTTTGGCCACAAAATCATCTTTTTCGACTTTCATTCGTGCCATATGGTCCTGAAGTACATGTTCATTAAACCTATCAAATCTCTTGAACATAGCCTTCATCCTCTTCACATGCCCTTGCAAATCCATAAACTCCATCCAAGGGATCCAATCTCCAATATTCAAAACTCCATTTAACAATATCCACTCATCCAATATCTCTTGAAACTCTTGACGAGTCACAATCTCCTTTTCATCATTTGTTTCGCTAAAGTACTTACGACCCAATAAAGTTCTATTAATCATACTTAGATTGGAGTGAGCAATTTGCTCTTTTAGTACGATAGGAACTCCCACCATCTTGTGTAAACGCGAGAGGAAAATATTCCTTTCTTCAACACGAATGTACTCATAGGAGTCAAGTCTTTTTGATCTAAAAAGCTCACTAAAGTAGATTTTCCTAGCTTGGCTCCAGTAAGGCCCGTATGGGGCCCAAGTAATTGCCCGATAGTTGTATGTTGTATGCTTTCCAACTGCAGTTGTTGGCCGGGAAGCAAAGATATGGTCATGGGTCCTCAGAAATTGTCGAGCCATGTCAGGTGACGAAACAACTACAACCGGGATCGAGCCAAACTTGAGGTACATGAGTTTGCCATATGTTTGGGACAAATTGCGAAGAGATATGTGAGGGAGAGGGCCAATGAGGTTAAAGTTGCCAATGATAGGCCATGGTCGAGGACCCGGTGGATGGTTTTTTCTGTTATCATTATAGTTTAGTAATATGAAGATAACTAGAATGATAGTGGCTACAAGAAGCCAGTAAAGAGACTCCATTGGTGGTGAGAGATATGAAATTTATAATGATTAAATACATATAAAAAAAAAAGTTTATAATGAAATTTACATTTATAATGCATTAGGTTCAATAGTTAACGCTATTCTGCAGTTGAAACGCAACATTCTTGTATCTTTTTGGCTTCTTCATCAAATATAATACCTCATGTATACAAAGTTACAAACTACCCACGAGATGATTTAATATTATAGATTTTTCCTCTTCATATTTAATATTACTAGTCTTATATCACTAAAAAGAAAAAAGACACTCCAATATGTATGCAATTAATTTGTATCAACATGCGAAGTCAAGTAAAAAAATTGTAAACAAATCTCCTTATATTGACAATTCGTCTCTGTTAGGTAAAAGTCTTTTTCGAAATCATTTCATATCTTTTTACATAATGATTATCTACTTAAAAAAAATTGTGTATCTAATGGAAATGAAATACGTAGAGAAATAGAAACTTTTGAGTTAAGTTATCGTATTTTATTTATTTTCATATATTTTATATTATCTTTCCCAACTTCGTATTTTCGTAAAGGGAGGTGATTTGTACACCATTTTTTTTCTCCATCCACCACTAAATCATGCATAGCAGTGTTGTACTGTATGCATCACTGGTGTAATTTAGTGGTGGATGGCAAAAAGAATTGGTGTACAAATCATCTCCCTTTCGTAAAAGTGTTTAGTAACAGGCTTTTAATTTAATTTGTGGGCTAACAAGTATATTTTAATTTGTGGGCTGATGTGGATAATTTATTTCATTCTGGGTCATTGTCTACATCTACAAGTTACCTTATAATTTAATTTGTAGGCTAACAAGAATTATTTATTTTGTGGGCAGATCACTGATGTGGATAATTTATTTCAATCTGGGTCATTGTCTACATCTACAAGTTACTTTAAAATTGCAAATCAATATGTAGACTTAGCTTTCTTTGTCCAAAAATATGTAGTCTTCCTTAGTCCTAAAATATTGTTTAGTCGCACATTAAAAAGTGTTACTAAAAGCCATAAAATGTCACTAAAGCCAAAGAAGTGTCACCGAAGGTAAAAACGGTATCACTAAAAAAAAATGTCTCACTAAAGAATTATGTGATCCACCTATACGTATTTTATTTTTTTGTAACTAAAATTTCACCTATCTTAGAAAGTAAGTATCGGTAAACACCTATTTAAAGTGACAAGTGTGAACCTAATTTATTCGTAGAAATTGTTAATAAGGTTTTAACTTTTTTTTTTTTTTTTTTTTTTTTTTTTTTTTTTTTTTTTTTTTTTTTTTTTTTTTTTTTTTTTTTTTTTTTAATTCTTTTTTTTTAGCAACATTCAATTTATAAAAGTGTCACCAAAAGTTGGGTCTTATATGGGTCAGTATCTCTATCAAACATCAGACTTCAAAATTCATGCAAACCAATTCTTAACATTAAGGGTGCGTTTGGTATCCCGGAATGGGAATGAGGGAATGAATTTTCATTCAATTCATGTGTTTGTTTAAGATTCAAATCTTTAAAATATGGGAATGAATGATATATGTCTTCCATACACCATATACCTCACAAAGGGTAAAGTATGGATCTTTCATACCGAGGGGGCCCACCACTACTATCAAACTAATACTAATTGTGATTCATGGCGGCATATCAAACGCACCCACCCTAATATCTTCGATGTCCTAAATACAAAATAAACAATCTCTTAGCTAGCCTATTTTACCAATAAGCTAATATGCATGATATTATCAACTACATTGAAGTAAGTTATCACAACAATTGATCCAAGATTTTAATAAAGTATATATTTTTTAATGAATATGCAACTAAACGTAAAACCCATATACATAAGCTCACTAAAAAGATACCTACAAAAGAAAGTAATTTTTATATAAGCAATAAACAGATTTTTCAAACCATTATACTTTCATACATTTGTCATTTTGCCCTAATTATGTATTATTTTTTTCCAGTATACTTGCCCTAAACATGTAAAAATTATATACGCAAAACCCATATATGCTAAACATTTTTCAAAACTTCAAGAGTGTTACATGGAAAGCATAAATTATGTAAAAGTCAATCTTTGGCCTAAAGTGATTATGTATATTAAGGTTACATCTTGCAAATAACTGAAACCGCCGGTCCACACCATCGAATTGTGCGTGTTTAATTGCATGTGTGATAAAGAGAAATGAAAGGAAAATTTTAGGGTTTGACGTTGGAAGTGATGATAGAAAGATATAAAAGTTAGGTTTGGATTGTGTTTGGTGTGCTGGACTGTATAACCAAAAAACACATATCCCTCATGAACAGTATAGGCTTGGCTCGGCGTGTAAAGAGTGTGGCTCAAGCTTCCGACTCCACAATATAGGTGGCTCACGTTCCTCCTTCCAGCCACCCTCTCCCGCCGGCAGCTTAGGAACAGTACGACGCCTCAATTTTTGTTTGCAAAATGTATGATAGTATAATAACGTTTAAAACGAGTCATATACGAAAGTATATGCGTTAATGAGCAAGTTTAATGACATTTGAAACATCAAGTGATCAAGTCATTCGAGACAAATGTCTTCATATTCAGTCGTGTTGCATTATTGCGTTCCATTTTATTATATTATTATTCAATCAAGTTGTGAAACAAATGTCTTCCATACAGATTCAGATAATGTACGAACACCGAGTTTTCTATAGATATACATAAGCTTGGTGCGGGTTAAACTTTTTAGACTTGGTTGATATTACCATCACTACAAGAAAACATGGTTTAATGGACCCTTTCATGGGACACTTTTCATGAGGCGTCCTGAAAAAACTTCTAATACGACCACTCAAGTTGTGAGTCCTATTATGACGCAACGCATAGGACACTTAACGCGGAAGTCTTATTAACCATGCTTTATAGGACCCTTATTCATTATGGTCTTATTATAGTTTAATCTAATAAGACACTTGACATGTAGGTCCTATTATATTAAGTTTACGGGACTTGAAATCATTAAGTCTTATAAGAACATAAGTTAATAGGACACTTAATAAAGGAGTCTTGTTAAGCTAAGCTTTTCAGGACACTTATATTTTATAGTTTTATTATGTTGGAGACTAATAGGACCATATGCATGTAGGTCTTGCCATGGTAAATTATAGGACCTCTATCGTTTAAGTCTTATTATGATGAAACCTATAGCGACCCTTTTAACACTATCAGGCACCACCACCAAGCACCCTCGGAACAACCCCTTTAACACACATTGACACCACTAGAACCACCCTACCACGACCGTCACTTCCACCATCACTTAAGATACTATTGGTTTTTTTAGTTTAAAAGTGATAGGTTTAGAAGGTAACAATTCGCCAAATTATGTCTAATGATAATTGTCCATAAACAATGTTAGGTATAATGAAAATAAAAATAGTACAAAATATAAAATGAATTTTTGGAGAGCACATAAAGTATTTTTAGCCTTTACCTTAATTATAAAAATATACAAAGTATTTCGTTAATTACTAACTAAGCATAATTAGTTGGTAATTAAGTAAACCTAAAGGTTATTGTTATTAAATATAATTCCAATAATTTTGTTAATGTTGATGATGCTTAGTTTTTTTCTTTTTTATCTTCTTATTTATTTTTTTATTTTTTTATAATCTATACTACATATAAATTGCGCCTGCATGGTTGAATGTTTAAAATTGAACGTAACAAGATAATTATATCACCCTTGATTATCATTCACTATTTCCACCAAAAGGCTTTAACTCAGTTGGTATACACTTCCAAAAAAATCATGGCCACTAGAGATATTTTATTGATAAAAGGTCACGGGTTCAAGTCTCGCTCGTGCTCACTCCATGTGGTGCCCCACTGAGTCAGAAGAATTGCCGAAGCTATTTTTTGCGGGGTGAATAATGGCGTGTGCCAAAAGGCACCCGGAGTCAGAGTGTTCCCGTTAATCTACACCTTTTGTGGATCATTCAATATTTCCAACCAAATTAACTTTGATATCCATTAATATTTTTCAGTAAACATATTATATTTATCAGAGGTGGCAAAACGAGCGGGTCGAACGGGCTCAAGCCACGGGTCCGAACGGGCACAGGCTTAAACGGGCAAGGGCCAAACGGGCTCGTGTTATACGAATCAGGCCCAAAACGATGAACCAAATTCTCTAAACGTAACATCTCATTTATATTCAAATAACTAAATATATTATATTTATATACTTGTTTTTCTTTAAAAACAATTGTAATGTTCTCTATTTGAGAGAAAACATGTGCTCGTTAATGGCCATTTAATTTTTAAATGGGCATAAGAATAAGGCTAATGCGTCCAGATCTTTTACAAATTATCCCATGAAAACCCCTGTTTTATATATTTTGGGTACAAATTACCACCTATAATATTTATCTATAATTTCCATTTTCAACTTCCAACATAATCTATACCTTTAATTTTCATTAATATTTTTCACCTAACCTTCCATATTTATCTATAGTATCTCAATTTCAACCAACAACATAATCTATACTATATAGGTTTTATTAGAGACCAATGTTACAAACCCATAATACACTTACCAATAATTTATCACCATTAAATATTTTAGCAACGTCATCAATAAGTTTGTGCACACGAAAAACATAAAACGTAAATGAATTTGTTCGTTGGAATATTTAATTGCAAACGTACCCATCGCCGCAACGCACGAGTAGATGGCTAGTCTTATACAAAAGATATTAGTTTCTTTAAGACTAGTAACTTAAAATTTTGCTCATTAAATTTTAAAAAGCTTATAAAAAATTTGAAGGGTTCCATAGTTGTCAGGATCCCGATCCTGATATTAGGTTCTTATGATTTTACAATAAAGCAAAAACTATTCGGATTCTATGTCGGATCTTAACACACTTAAGATCTTATAAGATCCCGATCTTGACCATATGATCTTAAGATCTAATCCGATCCGATCTTACTTTTGTTAAATCGCAAACTAAAAAACTAATATGGTATGGATCATGTTTTATAGAATTTAAAAAACAACGTGTTAATGTTCTTAAACATTCCATATCCATAATTTTGAGAAAACATTTCCATGAAACATTCATATAATTTTGTGTTAATGATATATAATAATTTGTTGATTTGAATAATATTACAAAGACCATTACGAAAATAACATTATAGTAGGATCTTAAGATCCCGATACGATCGTATGATTTCGATCTTGCAAAAGCGAAAACGATCCTAAGTAAGATCCCGATCTTAAAACCTCGGTTAAAACATAAAGATTAACTAATTACGGCGTACTCCCTATGTCCCAAGATAATTTGTTCACAGAAAGGAAAAAAAAATACAAAGTTAAAAAAAAACATAATCATTACAATTTTATTTTTACCTTTTTACTTTTTGCATAATGATAATTTTATTCTTAATAATTAATTTATACATTTTTTAATATTTGTAATAATAACATTTAGTGATGGGAATATTAAACTCAATGTAAATTTATTTATTTACTTTTGAAAGTTAACAATTTGAGATAACATTAAATTTGAGAGGGAGTCATTAGTTGTTTTTAGAGTAAAATACATCGTTGGTCCCTGAACTTTCCACAAAGCATCGCATGGCACCTTAACTTTTAAAAAACGTTGCCTGTCATCCACACTTTGTGTTTTTTAGACTGATTGCATCCCTTGACCAGTTTCGGCTTGGTCAACGCAAGGTTTTGGTTATAAAATGAGGGGCATAATAGTCCAATCACATTATAACCATTAGTTAACCCAAGCTAAACCACACATACAACTTGAGGGACCATCGGTGTAGTCACATGTTAACTATGTAACTTTGCCGTATCTTCTCTGATACGCATATTAATGTTTTCGCGGGAATCAATAAACCCACACCTAACCATTGACAGTTGAGTAAACCCGATCATTTACCACACACATTGTCACATACAACCTCAACCCAACACAACCCTCAACAAAGTATCGAATCCCATCTAATCACACACCCACAAACAATCGGAACTTGCAACCTTTGGAAAATCAAACAACACACATACGAGGTAACAATATTTACTAATTTATGTTTAATTCAAACGTTATTTGTGATAATGTTAATCGTTAATGCAGAAGCTATGTATGGGAATCAATTTATTTGCGATTTGGACGATCCTGAAGAGGTTTTGGATGAGTTTGTAAGTTAACACCATATAAGAATTAACTGTTATATCTCTAAGAAATTAGTTGTAAGAAATTGACAATGCTTAAAACTTAATATTGATATACAGGAATTGCATCATGATTACGTGTTAGGAGGATCCTTTCATGGGAATAGTTTTATTTACATAGTTAACTATGCGGGGACTAGATGGAGAGTTAGTGTTAGAAGAGTATCAGAATTAGTGTGTGTTGTTGAGGGAGCAAGGTGGAATGATTTTGCGATGCACAACATCACCTGTTTGGATGTTGCTTACTTACATTTTATAGAAGAGGGTGAGGATGTGTTTTATGTAGCTACCTACAATGAATATGGGGAGGAGTTTCATAATTATGAACCAGTCCATGATCAGTTTTGCAGAGTAATGCTTGATGTTACAGACACATCTCATCTTATCCAGCCAATGCCAGAAGAATTTCTAGCATATCTGGATGGTCCAACAGCTAGACACTCGGTCATGGTTACTAGTAACACCACTGATTACCATGTAGAGCTGGAGTATGATCGAAATGTCCACACGGCCCTGTGGGATGTGGTTGGGAGAAACTGGCTCAAGACTTGAATATGTCACCTGGTCAAAAAATGATGTTTACTCAGGTTGTCCCGGGGGAGGAGTATAATGTCATGTTGTTTGACCATGATGGAGGGGCCATCACAACAGTGGAGACATACAGCACCAACATATCCATGAATGCCTTTTGTCACCAACCATATGACTATGGTATGTTGTGACAACCGTGATTTTAGAAGATTAGTTTGACTAATAGTCTCGATCCATTTAACTTTGTTTGGTGTGAATTAAGTGTTTTGTGCGGTATATGTGTGAGATATGTATGATATAGCTATGATAAGTATAAATGTGGCACTAAATCCCTTTGCGTGTGAGGTTGTTGTTATGATTTGAGGAGTATTGATTTTGGGTAAGTTCATTTTGATCGCCTTTGTGGTGTAGAAATGACTGGTGTAGTTTTGGTGTTTTTGTGTTTTGCGTAACAAGTCTTCGTTCAAGTATTTGAGCGTTAGTGAGTTACGAGGAGTTTGTTTTTATGAGTTATGTTTCAAAAGAGTATGAAATTCTATTTTTGGAAACTTTGTTTTGAAAATAATAATTTTTCCGGTTGTCGTAAAAGTTAAGGTTTATCGCGTAAGACGCTAGGATTAGCTACGTGTGTTTATAAAATATGAAAAGTATAAGGTTTTGAGTGTAATAATTAAGTTTAATAAAAAAAATATAAAATATATGTACATGATATAGAAAAATCGGTTTAGAGGTGTTTTAGGGGAAAAGGAAACCAAATTTGAGCCCAAATACAATTCCTAGCAATAAGGAATCCTAGTCCAACCAAAACAAGCCCAACCCTTACCCATATAATCATAACCAACGACCCCAAAGCTATTTTTCTGCAAATTTGAGTCGATCACAAGGGCAAGAGAAAAGGAGAAAAATTAGGGTTTATAGTTTTGAAGCTAAAATCAAGAATCAAGGTAAAATCTTTAAACCCTATGTTCAATTAATTGATTAATTAATATAATTCATGTAATAGTTATATGATGGATTAGGGTTTGTGTTAACTTCTGTTGGGATATAAAGATCAAAGTACTACTGGACAATCAAAGTGCTGCTGAAGTATTAAAGTCAAAGTACTGCTATTGATCAAAGTACTGCTCGTTGATAAGTCAAAGTACTGCTTGAAGATAAAGACTGAAGATATTAGATTAGAATATTATGTAATTTAGAATATTCTATAGTTAGGGATTGTATACTTGTCATTCAAGTATTGTAACTGACTAGGGTTTTCCTTGTGCCTATAAAAGGATCCCTAAGTCATTATTAGAAAAAAGAGTTTTAGAGATATAGTAAAGCTAAAGTTCGATACAAGCTTTAGAAATAATTGGTGTTGATGTGGTTATTAACGCGATAGATGGTGTTTTTGATATTGGCGAAAGTAATGAAGTTTTATGCTATGAAAGAATATTTGAACTCATTGTTAGACTGATATGCCAACATTTGTGTAGGCATACTTTGCGCTGTGAGTATGATCTTCAAGAGGCAAATTCACAACTCAAAACATGTGATCCACAAGGGACTAAACTACAAGTCAAAGTTTGGGATCCTGGAGTTACATGAGGCGAGATTTTGAAGCAACACCTTGAGGACAAGGTGAATTCCGAAGGAGTGGGGAATGATACGCCTTTGGATAACTATCTTTTATTTAGTGGTATTCGAGTCATATTAGGAAAGAGTCATGTGAGTCATTATCTAGGAAAGTATCATTTATTTTGTGAGTTTATCTTGTATCGACTTGTGATACAAGTTAGGGTTATTCGGTTATATATACCGAATCATTATTCTGAATGTAATCAATCAAAGTTTATGATAAACAAATCTCTAGTTATTCTCTTCTATTTTCTGACGGAGCCAGCACACGCTTGAAGTGGTGCCCTATCCCGATACAACCCCTGGGTCCTGGAGAGTGGAGTCAAGGTAGAATAGTCTACCTAAATGAGCTTTTTAACTCTAAAAGGCTTGCCTCATCCGAATACATTCGTGTTCAAGAAATGCAATTTTTTTTTTCTCGTTTACACGAATCTTTAGGGGATCCCATTGTGCTAAAAGACCATATCTCACGCATGAATCTAAGTGTAATTAGTAGGATTGTATTGGGTCGCAAGTACTTTTGTGAATCAAAAGATGACAAGGAGATCGTGACGCTTGATGAGTTTCAAAAGATGTTGAATGATGTGCTGAATGTTGGGGATTGGATGCCGTTGATTGGGTTTATGGATTTGCAAGGCTTTGTGAAGAGGATGTTGTGTAAGAAATTCGATAGGTTTCATGATCATGTGTTGGAAGAGCATAGAACTCGAACGAAAGACGAAGGGGAGGGTTTGGTAGCAAAATATATGGTCGATTTGTTATTGAAGTTAGCCAATGATCCTAATCTTGTAGTCAAGCTGGATTCTGATGGTGTCAACCAATTAACGGAACCAGGGTGGGTCCTGGGGTTCACACGACACCCATCAATCTTTGCGGTGTTACGTTAATTTATGTAAAAACCCTCGATTTTCTTTAAATGCACCTAGTCAAAAAAAAAAAAAAAAAAAGTTATCTTGTTTACTTTTTGTAAAAAAAATTATCTTGATTACTTTTTGTAAAATGCACCCGGTCATTTAATGTTATGATTCTATCCGTAGGTATATATGCTAGTCTAATAGTTGCATGCATTATATAGCTAAATTTATGCAACTAATTAACACATAAAAGCAATTTTGTGGTACAGGATCTGATAGCCCGCGGAACTGATACAGCCCAACCAACAGTAGAATGGGCAATGTCCGAACTTATTAAACAACCCCATCTTATGACATAAGCAACCGAAGAGCTTGATAGTGTGATTGGTAAAGAGAGATGGGTCCTAGAGAGCGATTTCCCTAACCTCCCTTTCATAGATTCAATGAGGTTACACCCTGTGGCCGTCTTACTAGGACCACGTTTAGCCCTTGAAGATTGCAAAGTGCCAAAGTGGCAGGATATGATATTGCAAAAGGCACGGCAATTTTCATAAACTCATGGAGCATAGGGCGAGACTCAGACATTTGGTTGGCCCGTTGAGTTTCAAACCTGAGAGGTTTTTGGGTAGAGATATAGATTTTAGAGGCCAACATTTTGAGTTGCTTCCATTTGTTTAACTGGAAGTTGCCTGAAAATATGAAGATCAACGATATAAATATGGAAAAGTTGTATGGACTGTCTACGCAAAGAAGGTTCCCATTAGTTGTTATAGCAGAACCTAGATTTCCATATCAAATGTACAAGTAAATGTGGCGTTTCAGCCTTATGCCAAAAAAGCAATCCATGTACTAGTTGTGTATCTTAAAATTGTTTTTTTGAAGTGTATCAAATTGATAAATTCCTACCAAGTGAAAGTGATTATGATAGTTTAAGCGAGGATCCCACGCTTTTATGAAGACGAGCTACCAATATATAACGTTCGATAAGGGCGTTTGAGAACTTGGACCTCACACATATTAAGTTAATAAACACCTTACAAGAACATGGAGAATTGCAGCTTACAGTGAAGTATGCTCTTACTATTATATATAACTTTGTGACTTTATTAAGTGATACAATAATGCTCCTTACAGTTAACACCTTCAACAGAAGAAGAAAAATAAGTAGGTAGTTTTATCAATTTCAAGCCTTAAACATCATCACTTATAGTTAATACATATTATCGGGCAAACGAGGTTTGGTTACAACAACTAATGGAAACTTTCTGTGTGTGCTCAAACCATACATTTCGTCCATATTTATGTCTTCTTTCTTCATGTCATCAGGCAATGTCCAGTCAAACCCGTGCAACATGTTCGCCAATAATGACCTTGTAATCTTTAATCCAAGATTATAACCAGGACACATCCTTCGACCTGACCCAAATGGCAACAACTCAAAATGCTGCCCTTTCATGTCTATATCCTTGCCCAAAAACCTCTCGGGTCGGAAACATTCAGGGTCGTCCCAAATGCTTGAGTTACGACCCATGGCCCATAAATTTATAAAGATCGTTGTCCCTTTGGCAATATCATATCCAGCCACTTTGCAATCATGAAGAGCTACATGTGGTGCTAGTAAAACAGTAAGAGGGTGCAACCTCATTGTTTCTTTTATAACTGAATCGATGAATGGAAGATTTGGATGATCATGCTCATCGACCCATCTGTCTTTGCCAATCACCCTATCGAGCTCTTCTGTTGCCTTCTTGATCAGAGTGGGTTGTTTCATGAGCTCGGACATTGCCCATTCTATAACCGGTGCAGATGTTTCTGTTCCTCCGACTAAAAGGTCCTGCGCGATAATGAGGACACATTATGGAGGTGTGGAATTTCCTTAAATAGGACATTGTTTNGACTGTTAGGGAGATATGGTGATGGACTCATGTCTTGATGATAAGGTTTCTGATAAAAGTTTTCCAAGCTTCAGGTAGCTTTAAATGTGCATTTATACTGCAAATGTGAGTATCCATGCAATTGATTACGATGGTTGAGTATTTGAAGGGTATTTGCTTCTCGAGACTGCTGCATATTAAATGCATGATCCGTCTTTTCAACGCGAATATTCGTGTGAATAATTTATTTTTTTTTTATTTTTTTTTTATTATTTTTTTTTATTTTATTATTATTATTTTTTTTTTTCAGTTATATCATATAAACCCCTTAAATGAGACTAGTCAATTGCCAATTAAAAAAGAAGCTTGTGCTTTTTCTCTTCCTAAGAGATAATTACTTTCATATAGCTTTGATTAGGACCTATCAGCGTTCATGTTTATTCTAAAATGACAAATGTACCTGTGTTAGCCCCTTGACACAATCAGAATCAAGCTTAACCTCAAGGTCAGGATCATCGACTAGCTTTAGCAGCGAATCAACCATATCTTTGGCCACAAAACCATCTTTTTCGGCTTTCATTCGTGCCATATGGTCTTGGAGTACATGTTCATTAAACCTATCAAATCTCTCGAACATAGCCTTCATCCTTTTTACATACCCTTGCAAATCCATAAACTCCATCCAAGGGATCCAATCCCCAATATTCAAAACTCCATTTAACAGTATCCACTCATCCAATATCTCTTGAAACTCTTTAAGTGTCACAATCTCCTTTTCATCATTGGATTCGCTAAAGTACTTACGACCCAATAAAATTCTACTAATCATACTTAGATTGGAGTGTTTAATTTGCTCTTTTAGCACGATAGGAACTCCCACCATCTTGTGTAAACGCGAGAGGAAAATATTCCTTTCTTCAACACGAATGTACTCATAGGAGTCAAGTCTTTTTGAGCTAAAAAGCTCACTCAAGTAGATTTTCCTAGCTTGGCTCCAGTAAGGCCCGTATGGAGCCCAACTAATGGCCCGGTAGTTGTATGTTGTATGCTTCCCGGCTGCAGTTGTTGGCCGGGAAGCAAAAATATGGTCATGGGTCCTCAGAAATTGTCGAGCCATGTCAGGTGATGAAACAACTACAACCGGAACCGAACCAAACTTGAGGTACATGAGTTTCCCATATTTTTTAGACAAATTGTGAAGAGATATGTGAGGGAGAGGGCCAATGAGGTTAAAGTTTCCAATGATAGGCCATGGTGGAGGACCCGGTGGATGGTTTTTTCTGTTATCATTATAGTTTAGTAATATGAAAATAACTAGAATGATAGTGGCTACAAGAAGCCAGTAAAGAGACTCCATTGGTGGTGGGAGATATCAAATTCAACCTAGGAATATTTACATTTATAATGCATTAGGTTCAATAGTTAACGCTATTCTACAGTTGATCTTTTAATCCTTAACTAACAAACGCAACATTCTTGTATCTTTTTGGCTTCTTCATCAAATATAATACCTCATGTATACATACAAACTACCCACGAGATGATTTAATATTAGAGATTATTCCTCTTCATATTTAATATACTACTAGTAGTCTTATGTCACTACAAAGAAAATAGACACTGCAATGTATCAACATGAGAAATGAAGTAAAAAAAATTGTAAACAAGTCTCCTTATATTGACAATTCGTCTCTGTTAGGTAAAAGTCTTTTTCGAAAATCATTTCGTATCTTTACATAATGATTAACTACTTAAAAAAAATTGTGTATCGAATGGAAATGACATACGTAGAGAAATAGAAACTTTTGAGTTAAGTTATCGTATTTTGTTTTTTAATAATATTAGTATATATTATCATTTCCCAACTTCGTATTTTTTAAGGGGTTTAGACGTTTAGTAACAGGCTTTTAATTTGTGGGCTAACAAGAATATTTTAATTTATGGGCTGATGTGGATAATTATTTCATTCTGGGTCATTGTCTACATCTACAAGTTACCTTATAATTTAATTTGTGGGCTAACAAGAATATTAATTTATTTTGTGGGCTGATCACTGATGTGGATAATTTATTTCATTCTGGGTCATTGTCTACATCTACAAGTTACATTAAAATAGCAAATCAATATGTAGACTTAGCTTTCTTTGTCCAAAAATATGTAGACTTCCTTAGTCCTAAAATATTGTTTAATCACACATTAAAAAGTGTTACTAGCCATAAAATGTTACTAAAGCCAAAGAAGTGTCAGGGTAAAAACGGTATCACTAAAAAAAATGTCTCACTAAAGAATTATGTGATCCACCTATACGTATTTTATTTTTATTTTTTGTAACTAAAATTTCACCTATCTTAGAAAGTAAGTATCGG
Source organism: Artemisia annua (assembly GCA_014162995.1). Lineage (NCBI taxonomy): Eukaryota > Viridiplantae > Streptophyta > Magnoliopsida > Asterales > Asteraceae > Artemisia > Artemisia annua. The sequence goes on from LBNU01029451.1 coordinate 166,700, forward strand.
TAAACACCTATTTAAAGTGACAAGTGTGAACCTAATTTATTCTTAGAAAATGTTAATAAGCTATTAATTCTTTTATCCTCTTTTTTTTTAGTGATACCGTTTTTAC
>LBNU01029451.1:172650-184047 GCA_014162995.1 Artemisia annua
GCCCGTCATTTGAAAATTGGTTTTCACTCTTTTGTCAATGTATGCTGACGGCGTCACCTTGTGACTCTGATGCTGTCAGGTAGTAATTCCAGCTTCTTTTGAGACTTTGTCGTTTTCTTCACTTTTATGCTCCAAAAACGTCCAAATATGCATGTTTTCCAGAATTCCTCTCAAAAGTACCTAAAATGACAAAAGGAACGATTTAGGGCAATATTTGATCACATTTATACGAATTAGGGATTAAATGACCCCCTAAAAGCGTAACACTTTTCGTCTCATCAAAGTCCTCGAAAATGAGGAAAGGAAATTTTGAGAGAAAGAAAGTTCCTCCGCCCCTAAAGAAAAGAATGTAGGAAAGGATGCAGAGTGCTTCCATTGTTGAAAGATAGGACACCGGAAGAGGAATTGTCCCTCTTACCTTGCTGAGTTGAGGCGAAGCAAGTAAATTGGTTTGTCTCTAAAACTAAGTATGTTCATGAATGAACTATTTACTGTCTCTCCTAATTCCTGGGTATTTGATACAGGCTGTGGAATTCAGATTTGTAATAATGTGCAAGGAATAATAAGTAGTGGAACACTGAAAAAGGGAGCCATGATGCTACATATGGGAAATGGGGATCGAGCTATTGTTAAAGCTATCAGAACTTATTTTCTTAATGTACCTAGTGGTTTAATATTTGGTTTTAAACAATGTCATTTTCTCCTTCTATTACTAGAGGTGTTATTTTAATGTGTTTCCTAGAAACAATTTTGAAATAGATATGGATGGTGTGATCTCAATTGATAAATTTGTGTTTCATATTGCTAAGCGTGATTTGAGTAAGAGATTATTGTGGTGTTGTCGACTTGGTCACACAAACAAACAACGCATTAAGAAGCTTCAAATTGAAGGCATTCTTGAGTCAACTGGATCTGCTTCATTTGACGTGTGCGAGCAATGTTTGTTTGAAAATTTTAGTGAAAAAATGAGTTTTCACTAACTTTGGATATAAACTACTATTGGTGAATATAGTTTTTATGGTTAAAGTCTCATATGGTTATGTAGTCCATAGTGAGAGCTTTCCGAGATTTTATATGTCCAAAATGGAGCTAGTGTGAATGAGATATCGAGTCTCAAAGTAGGGTGTTTGACATGGTACTTATGGAATATAAATGGGTTAAAGTTTCTCCCACATTGGTGTATGAACAAAATGATTATGAGTTTATATGTGGGATCTTGGAGAACTTGAATAAATGTATTCTTGGCCCAACCTGGCTCAAGCTATTGAACTCCAAGTGAAACTCTGAATTTGGTGAATAATTTTTTGCTTCAAATCATACCCGAATTTATGTTCTTTCAGTTATGACCTTTTATTTAAATGGACTATTATGATTTGTGATTACATAACAGCAAAATAATGGGTCATTAAAATATTGATTGCTACCATAATATCCTATGCTATTTGAAGTTGTATATATTCAGGTTTCAACTTCAATAGCAATATACCAACAACTTCACAGCTTCTCTTCATCACAGCATACTCACAATAATTCAAGAAAGTTTCAGGCAATTTGTCAATTCTGGCAGTACTCCTGCTACGGCCGTTGTACCCAGGGAAACAACTGTGGTTATTGTACACGGAATTGTTTTAAGGGAATCGTGTTCAACACGAGACTCGGTCACACTTTCCTATTGTTCCCGTATAATACTTTTGTCCAGGTTCTTCTCACAGGTACTTGTATTGCAGTGCTATTTTTCTTCCTGATATTGTATTTTAAATTCGATATAAACGGTATACTTTTTCCCAAGGTTTTCAAGATCGGGATCCTACCCAGGATCGTTTTCGTCTTTGCAAGATCGTGATCGGGATCCTACTATAATGTCATTTTCTTAATAGTTTTTGTAATATTATATAAATTTACAAATTATTATATATCATAAACACAAAATTATATGAATGTTCCATTGAAATTTTGTCCTAAATTATGATTATGAAATATTTAATAAGATTAACATGTTTTTTTTTTTTAAATTCTACAAAAAATAATCCAAAATTTTGCAGTTTTTTAATTTGTTATCCGAGAAAAGTAGGATCGGATCGGATTAGATCTTAAGATCCTATACTCAAGATCGGGATCCTATAAGATCTTAAGCTTTCAAAGATCCTATGTAAGATCCGGATCGTTTTTGGTTTGCAGTATCGTAAAATCGTAAGATCGTAAGATCAGAATCGGGATCCTGACAACTATGCTTTTTCCTACAATCTTAAAACAATTCCGTGTTACCGTTTATAAGGAAGAAAACAATTTAGAGCTAATCTAGTTTCTTTTGAATTTGTTTTTAATAGCTTACTGGTAATTTGCTTAATTTTTATCCAAACGTGTTTTGGTTCTAAATAGATTCTGTAATTTCTTGTAAGTTTTTTTGTTTCAGAGTAACCTGCATTTGGGACTGATTTTATGGTCACTGTGTTAACACATCAAGATCTAGTTTTGTGTGCTGAAATTTATTTTGAAAAGTGTGCGGGACCTATATAACGTGTAAAATTTTATAAGCTTGTTATCTATAGAACTTTTGAAACATTTGTGTCAAGGTTTTGCTTTAGAATTGTGTCTAAACAGCCCCCTCAAATAGGTTCACCCAAAACAGCCCCTTAACCAGCTTTTATCACTTATTTTCTGCACTTTTTTGCTATCTAAACAGCCCATTAAAAGGCTTGTCCAAACAGCCCCAAATCAGAATTTTTTGAACGATTTTCTGCACATAGCTGCTGTCCAAACAGCCCATTAATAGGCTTGTCCAAACAGCCCCAAACCATATTGTTTTTAATTAATTTTTTGCATTTGTTCGGTGCGTTATAAGTTTTTTTTTTTAAAAAAAAAAAAAAAAAAAAAAAAAGGACCGTGTTGCTGCAATATTGGTGCAGAGAGCGCATAAGCTATTAAACAGGAGTGTGTTTCCTGATAACTTATTTATGCAAGAAAAAAAATCTGTTTGTGTACAACCTCGAGTTACAACCTACTGTCAAATTTTCTGTGTGAAAGTTTCAGAATGGTTCGTGATTTCGTTGCAATGCTTTCAGAAGTAGACCAAGCGGGTTCAAACACAAACGAGTGGTGGATTGACACGAGTGCCACCCGTCATGTGTACTTAAACAAGAGCCTCTTTAGTTCGTTTAAAGAGGTTAACAATGGTGAAAAACTTCTCATGGGAAATTCCATCACCGCTGATTTTAAAGGTGAGGGTGATGTGATTTTGAAATGGACATCCGGAAAAGAGTTAAAACTCAAAAACGTTTTATACGTACTGGAGATTTGAAAGAATCTTGTGTCCGGGTGGTTGCTCAACAAGTATGGGTTTTGCCTTGCATTTGAGGGTAACACATTTGAGCTAACCAAGAATAAAATGGTTGTAGGTACAGGTTTCGCCCGTGATGGAATGTTCAAATTGGATCTAATTGTTAAGGAAAACAATCTTTCTAAATTGAACACTAATTCAACTTATGTAGTTGAGACTTTGAATGTGTGGCATGGCCGGCTTGGTCATGTCAATTATAATTCCATCCGTCGTTTAATGAAATTAAATTGTATACCTACATTCCATATTGACTCAAATCACAAGTGCGAAACTTGTGTTGAAGCGAAAATGACAAGATCGTATTTTCATTCGGTTGAAAGAAAAACCGATCCTCTTGATCTAATTCATACAAATGTGTGTGATTTAAAATCGGTGCCAACAAGAGGAGATAACAAGTACTTCATCACTTTCATTGATGATAGTACGAAATATTGCTACGTGTATTTACTTAAAAGTAAAGATGAAGCAATAGATAAGTTCATTCTATACAAGAATGAGGTTGAGAATCAACTAAATAAAAAGATCAAGGTAGTAAGGAGTGATAGGGGAGGTGAATATGTATCTCCATTTGCTGATTTTTTTTCACAAAATGGAATTAGACATGAGTTCACCGCACCCTATTCACCTCAGCAGAATGGGATTGCTGAAAGGAAAAACCGTACCTTGAAAGAAATGGCAAATGCCATGTTAATAAGTTCAGGTTTAAATCAGAACATGTGGGGGGAAGCCATTTTATCGGCGAATTATCTTTTGAATAAGATACCTCGTAAGGAAAACGAAGAGACCCCCTATGAACTATGGATGGGAAGAAAACCATCTTATAATACTTACGAGTGTGGGGGTGCCTAGCTAAAGTGGCAATTCCGGCACCTAAAGCTCAAAAGATAGGACCCAAATCCGTTGATTGTGTATTCATTGGGTATACTCTTAATAGCAGTGCTTATCGATTTCTTGTGCATGAGTCAAAGATTCCCGAGATACACAAGAATACTATAATGGAATCAAGGAATGCTTCATTCTTTGAATCCGTGTTCCCTTGTTTGACCAAGGAGAATGAAAGGTCATCTAGACGAGATGACGTGGTTGCCTACGAAAAGAGACAACGAGATGATGTCATCGTTCACGATGAGAGGCAACATCAATCTGAGGAAGAAGATGTTGAACCTAGAAGAAGCAAAAGGCCAAGAATCAAGAAATCGTTTGGACATGATTTTGTTTCTTTTATGGTAGAAAGTGAACCGAACACTTACCGAGAAGCGGTTACTTCCTCAGAAGGGCCTCAATGGAAAGAAGCCATAAAGAGTGAGATAGATTCTATTTTGCATAACCATAAATGGGAGGCTGTAATCTACCTCCGGGTTGCAAAACATTAGGCTATCAATGGATCTTCAAGAAGAAGATGAAAGCTAATGGCACCATAGACAAGTACAAAGAAAGATTGGTGATCAAAGGTAACAGACAACGAGAAGGTCTGGATTACTTTGATACCTATTCGCCTGTAACGATAATAACCTCCATTAGGATGGTACTTGCTATTGCAGCCATTAGAAATCTGGATGTTCACCAAATGGATGTAAAAACTGCTTTTCTAAATGGAGATTTAGATGAAGAGATTTACATGGAACAACCTGAGGGATTCCTTGCCCCAGGACAAGAGGGGAAAGTATGTAAACTTGTCAAGTCACTGTATGGATTGAAACAAGCTCCTAAGCAGTGGCATCAAAAGTTTGACCACGTCATGATTGAATGTGGATTCAAAATTAACGAATGTGACAAGTGTGTCTACGTGAAAGACACAAACAATGGATATGTCATCTTATGTCTATATGTAGATGATATGTTAATCGTTGGAAGCAACGATAAGATGGTACAATCTATTAAAGAGATGTTGAAATCAAGGTTTGACATGAAAGACATGGGTTTGGCAGATGTGATACTTGGAATCAAAATCACACGAACCCAAAATGGACTTATGTTGAGTCAAACACACTTTGTGGATAAAATTCTTGAGAAATATAATCCAGATGACTCCAACATTGCGAGGAATCCTATTGATATGACTAAACATCTATCTAAAAATAGAGGTCAAGGAGTTAACCAGGTGGGATACTCGAGCATTATTGGCAGCTTGATGTATCTAATGAATTGTACGAGACCTGACTTAGCATACGTTGTGAGTAGGCTAAGTAGGTATACGAACAACCCGGGTTACAAACACTGGGAAAGTATAACAAGGGTTTTGGGGTACATAAGGTACACTCGAGAATATGGATTGCAATATACTAGATATCCGGCTGTTATCGAAGGATACAGTGATGCAAACTGGATATCTGATATAAAAGACTCTAGATCAACAAGTGGATATGTATTCACACTTGGAGGTGGAGCTATATCATGGAAATCTTCCAAACAGACGGTTATTTCCATATCCACAATGGAGTCAGAATTTATCGCCTTAGATAAATGCGCCGAAGGGGTAGAATGGTTACGTCAATTTGTAGAGGACATTCCAAGGTGGCCTAAGCCGGTAACGGCCATATGTATACATTGTGATAGTCAATCGGCAATTGGCAGAGCTCATAGCATAATGTATAATTGATGCGGTCGCATTGTGTCGTTGCGGTTTAGCAGTATTAATGCCTACTCAAGTTTTAAATTTATATTTTGCCGACTTATCAATAACACACACACCTAACGAGCAGTGTACCCGGTCAGTTTGTATATAATGGTAAGTAGAGTGTCGATCACTAAGAGTGGAACGTATTATCTAGTTATCCTAATCAGTATTTTAATATCCTAAGTTAGTTTTACAGCCTAATCTAACGCAAGGGGGTTCAGCCTGAGAGACTGGCACAGTTTGGTTATTAATTAAACAGTAAATTAAACTAATGAGCACGAATCAGCGAATAGCATAAACGTACACAGATAGATAATAGAGACTATAAGAAGACCTGTCCTGATAATTAAGTAGCTTGTCACTTGTTTTATTGCTAGTTTTATATAAAGTGTATATTAATTAAACCTTTCTCGTTGGTTTCATTATATCGGCGAGTAAACCCTTAATGATTACTTAAGACTATCCTATTTATCCAAAGACGTCAGATTAAATAGGCGAGGAAGGGGTATGGCAGCCCATGCAATGCTCAGCTAGACACAGAGGTTATCAAAGCACTAATATAAATTCACCAAAGACATCAAACATATAAACTTTAATTGATGGGAAAGCAATTTTAAGACGGGCATATGATTTTCCGCAGTCACATACTACCGGCCATCAATCCTGATGAATTAAAGCTTACTATTACAATAAAACAAAACTACTTAATGAATTGAATACATGCAGGACCTTCTTACAGCTCTAATATCTTTGTTTAGGGTCTGTCTTGAGCTGCTTGTTCGTCTGAATTCGGCTCCTTAAGGTTTTGTGGCACACTAAATTCGTCTAGGTCTTGGGGTATTTATAGTTTCTGTCTAAGGTTTCGATGCGGCGCATTGAGTAAGTAGATTCGGCGCATCGACTTAACTTCGCGTGGGGTCCAAGATTATTATATTCTGGAATATTCGTACACCATCTTCAGATGCGGCGTAACTTAATTCTTGTATGCGGCGCATGTCCTTCAGTTGTCTTGGATTGTTTCTGGTGAAGTCTTGATAGTGATACGCCATATGTCAAATGTATAATGTGGCGTATCTGGAGTAGAACGAGCTTGATCTTCTTCTTTGACCAAAGTTTCATATGCAGCGCATGATAGAATTACATGCGGCGCATTCTTCAAAGTCAGGCAATGGTCTTCGAATTCATCTAAGTATGATATTGCGGCGTATCTGTTGAGTGATATACGGCGCATCTTCTGGATTTCAGTAGACTTTTGACATATCTCTTGTTTTGCTCCATAATTAGTCCAAAATCGCCAAGTTTCACCTATTACTTGGTTTTACCTGAGAATCACTTAAGTAAACCTTAAAGCACCGATTCTCATAAATAATATAATAAAACAAGTCAAATAAATAGGATAAATGATGATGATAAAATATACTTATTTGAGTTCATCAAATATCCTCCTACTTGAACTTTACTTGTCACCAAGTAAACCTTAGATTTAATCTTATGAAAATGTATCCTAAAAGGTATTAGGATTTATTTTTAATAATTAAGCACGTATTCGTTTCGTCATAATCACACAACCAAACACTTAACGAGTTAGAAACAAAATAATTTTTCAATATAAAAACAATTCTAAATCATTTAGTTGCTTAGTTGTGACGAATATTCTATCATAAGCTTGACAAGTATACGCATCTCCCCCACTAAAGCTAAGGAGTAACAAGTCTAAAGCGGTAAAAAGGGTTTTGAGGCTTAAGGGTTGAACCTAGCATCATTCAAACATCTCCTGCATAAACTTAGTAGATCGTTGGCGCGAATCTTAGACGCTTCAACTAACGGATGGTCACTAGTGCACTTCTCGGATCGCTGGCGCGTTATTTGCATAATGGATGGTCACCAAGTCACACACTAGATCGCTGACACGATAGTTGATTAATCTAATACCCAGATGGTCACTACCTTATTCATACATTTAACATTCTCACTTAGCCATCATCATATCCGGATGCTCGAAAGCTGACAACGAATATAACAATACGGTTGGGTAGGGATAACATTTAGGATATAAATTGGTATAAAATAAAAAATAAACAAACAAATAGATCAAATTCCTAAGTGTGGTTAATTACTTTCCCAACCATCCCATGAATAAGACTCATATCATTGAATAACTCACGCTTTTGACTCATGTAACTCACGCTTTATGTAGACACGAATTATACTCAATAAAATCTTAAACAAAGAATAACCTTAGTTGGCGTTCCCATAACGGCCAACTCCTATTTAATCCATAAATATAATACAACAACAAATAGTGTTGATATCTCCCACTTAATACAAAACTTTACATAAGTTGGTTAAAACAAACTTCCAACTTCTTCTTTTTCTTTTCTTTTAATTTTTTTTGACTGTGTAAAATTTCACAACTTTTTCTATCACGATTTTTCCGGATAATTTTTCGATACTTTTCATAACTTTCAGAAATAACTGTAATAGTGAAAGTAGTAAACACACGAAAAATATACAATATGTACTTTCACTCCAATTGCATTGTGCAATTTCCCGACCTAACCAAAGATAGTGAATTACGCACGCGAACACAAGTAATGTAAGGAAACACACTTTGCCTAAAGTAACTAACCACGGATTTCAATCAACAGGGTAGGCTAAGGTGTAAGGGTGTACCGAAACATTTTAACAAAGGTGTAAGAAACGAAAAGAATGGTTCTGAAGGTTTTTCTAGGGGTATCTTACTCTAAAAGTGAGAGTAAACAGAAGGGTTTATACGGGGGTTAACTAACCAGTGTAGTTAGTTAATATCACATAACATATAAAGGCTTTTTGGGTGTAATCCTAGAAATTTACCAAGTTAGACAAGTCACTCCAATTATATCGATAATACTCATTATGGTGGTCTCGAATAGTATACAAGCCAAGTTCTAAAGTTTACAAGTCACCAGCACACTAAAGTTTTTGATTTTAGGCAAAAATAAGGTTACATGTGCGGCTATGTAATTTAGACTTAAACAAAAACATGCTTAAAAATTTTAAATTTTGATATATTAAGTGCATTTTAAGCATATTTTGAAAAAGTTTAGGACAAGTAAGCGTTCTAATTCTCCATCCCCCCCACTTAAGTTAAACAACATCCTCGTTGTTTGTGTTAAAGATTAAAAACTAGAAAATAAAAGAATTAGAACAGAAAAACTCCCCTGATATTTGCTCGGAATGATCCTCCATTATGCGTTTACGAACAAAAATCAACTTTCTTGTGGATGAGAACGTTTAAGCTTCATAAATGATGTTTTCACAAAAAGTGCAGGAATCTATAATACCACCTAGACTTTAACACACCTGAGTTAAGAAGGTTCAAACTTGCATAATACATTAGTAGTTAGTAAAATAAAACTTAAAAAATTAAAACTGTAAATCATCAGGTCAGTCGATACGCCGTATCTTATGGAAGAAGATGCGCCGTATCGAGCCTGGAATTAATACGAATCAGAATAAAAGATGTGTCGCATCCTTAACCAGGGATGCGCCGCATTAAATAAACTGACAGAATGTTTTAAAATCGAAAAATAAAAAAAAATGCAGAAAAATAAAATAAGATATGACCAGTGCAGATGATATGCCGCATTCCATGATGAAGATGCGCCGCATCTTCTGCAGGTCTGACAGACTCGACTTAAATAGAAAAATAAAGATAAAAATTCCAGGTTGTCTCCCGGTCAGCACTTGTCTTTATTCCAGAGTCTTCAAGTTAGACTCACGTTCAGCTCCTAGTAGCGATCATTAATGTAGTTGGAAGCGTCGCGCTCCCTTATCACCAGTCCAGTTGTGTCGACCACATCTTGCCCGTCCTTGATCTCCACTCCATGTCTTTCCAATATCTGTATAAACAAAATTCTAACCCCTTCGGGTAGAGAAGATAAAGTAATGAACGGGAGATTCTTATTATCATACGAGCATAAATATCCAAGATGTGATGGTAGCTCAACAAATAAGACTTTATTTTTCTTAACAATCCTCCTACGTTTGTTAATACTTTCGCAATCGCACAATTCGTTGCTAGAATCGTTAATTACATTACGCTTAGGTTTCTCATGATCGGGATTAGTTAAATTGTCTTCGATCAATGTCCCTTCCATTACTCTAGCATCTAGATCGAGGTCTACATTTTCTCCTAATCCTAGCATATAAACGCCTCTAATTATGCTCTTAACAGGATTTTCACATTTATAGACTAATTTGTCATTCCCTACTTTTAATGATATTTTTCTTTTAAACACATTAATTTTAGCATGAGCAGTAGACAAGAAAGGTCTTCCAAGGATTAAAGGAATCTTAACATCCTCGGGCATATCTAGTATTATAAAGTCTACAGGAAATACAAATTTCTCAACCTAACTAGCACGTTTTCAGCAATCCCCTCAGGTCGTTTTACCGTTTTATCAGCCAATTCAATAAGCAGCTTAGTTGGTGCTAATTTTCCTAAGCCTAGGGTAGTGAATGTCTTAAAGGCATTACACTAACACTAGCTCCTAAGTCAGCTAACGCATTATTGAAAGACATATTATTAATTGAACAAGGTAAAGTAAAACTTCCTGGGTCTTTTTCTTTATGAGGCAAGGCATGTAGATCAGTTGCAGGGTTCTCTTCTTTCATTGCAGCCTTGATCTCTTCTTCAATCCTTGACTTCTCCTTGAGTAGTCTTCTAATGCTAATTGAAGAGTTAAAGAAATATTGGGGCTTTAAAACATCACCATTCTTCAATCGTCCAGGAAAAGGTATGTTAGGCATGACTTCTTCAGTAGTGGTTATGGCCTTGACATGATCTCTCGGATTAGTTTCAGTTGAGCTAGGTAGACTTCCATATCCCCTTTCTTGAAGAACCTTACCCATTTGACCTATTTGTTGTTCCAATGCTTTGATCGAAGCTCCTTGGTTTCTTAACACAGTATCCGTTGAGGCTCGGATTTCTTTGATCATAGCAGCGTTCTCTTCATGTCTTTTAGCAGCATCGGCCATAATTTGCTTTAGAGTGTCATCTAAAGTTTGCCTTCTCGCTTGATATTGGGATTTCCATTGTACTTTTGATAGTACCCCGGAGCAGCTTCCCTAAACTTTCCCGAAGGTTGGAATGGTTGTCCAAATTGTGTGTAGTATGCTTCTTCAAAAGTCTCACTTTCATTCTTTGTAGGGAAATCCTTAGTGTAGTGAGGTCCTTCGCATTTTTCACATCCAACTTGGGCAGCATACACTTTTTCATCTCTTTTCTTCATCTCTCTACTAATTTTATCCAATTGAGCTTGAATTGCAGCAAACCCGTCAAAATTAGTGCTGCTCTTAGATCTAGTAGAAGTCCCATCGTGCCATTTTTGAGAATGATCAGCAGCTTCTTGGATAGCTTTTCTAGCATTGGCTGCACTCATTTGTGGTACAGCTCCCTTAA
>LBNU01029454.1:10661-30109 GCA_014162995.1 Artemisia annua
ATATACTTCTGAATTATGATGGCCCGAACAGTATTATGTTGGCAGCATACTACAATAGTAGGAAACTTTATATGAGGAGCTATACTTCTGGATTACGATGGCCTAAACGGTGTTATATTATATCTAAGAATCCTAAGATAAAACACTTAATAAACCTAAAACAAAACAACTAGAGCTTGACATGCCTACACAACAATAATAGACCTCAAGATACATGAGTAAGCAGCCTAGACCTCTAGTCACTTTGACATCAATCACATAGCCTTAAGCCTAGGTGAGTTTTCATAGCCTCACACCTTTTAAACGTTTTCTAAATGTTTTACAGACCCTGTGAGGGGGATACATGCTTCTTGCTTTAAAAACCGAATAAAAGTCCTTTTCTTTGGTTGTTGCACAAGTGATACTATGCTGGCACCATTACATAACGAAAATTCATGAGCCATAATCACTTGTCGGTTTTACACAAGTGAACGCGAGTATAGTTGATAGATCTATTGGAGTTTGACACCTCCCGTTGGTTTACCTCAGCCGGGTAACCAATAAGTACTATACTTGAAACCTCTAAGGATTAACTTTGGCAAGTTATCCTTCTTGTCCCCTCATGGTTGGGTCTGCAGCCCCCATGACCCGGACTGTTAACGTGCGGTTTCATGAGCTTAGTGCAACATACCCCACTATTGATAATTGTGCATGCATCACAATTATCACACACGCGCACAACATTTTCCCAGATGGGTGTAACAACTGAACCCATGGAACTTGTATTCACCCACACCCTAAACCTATGACTCTCACTTAACCTAGTGTTGACTTTTAAGCATGTATCCTAGGTAACGAAGCTCTGTGGAAATTATGGCATGGAGTGGCAGTGTGGCACAAAGCTTGCAGGACTTTTCATTCAGTTATCATTCAAATTTCTTAACAAACTTAGATTTTGGGGACCTCCTCTTATAAAACTCTGATGATTTTATTGAATAGTAACTCATTCTATAAAAACGTCTCTTTTCGAGTCGTTTTCTATTACTGTAAATGTGATTCCATGAAGTAATACCCCAACTCTAAATCCGCTGCGAAACGTGAAAATGGGGGTGTTACAGATTGGTATCAGAGCATCAGTTGTTGAGAACAAGGTCAAAACCTAAACTACAACTATTTTTCCCGATACCCGAGAAAGTCCTGTGTGCCACTACGCTCCCCAATGCCTTTTCCCGGAGCCATACATGCATTAGATCTGCATAATAGGTATTACTTGACTATTACTTGAGCATTTATTAATTTCTGCATTACTAGATAGATATGCTTGCTCCCCACTACTCTACTATTACCCCATCCGGAATACAAACGGAGAATGTTCATTACTCTTCGAATGATTCGGATTGTAGCCTTAAAAATCTTTTTCCCGAATCCCCGAATAGCCCTAGGAATAGTATAGATACGCCGTCACCCTTAGGCTTTACACCTTTTATAGATGACCCACACTTAAAACATCTAAGAGAATTCTATGCTAAGGCATCACCTATCATTTCCCCTAACACTACCCTACACCCACCTTTTCCCACACCTAGGTTAGAACCACATAGCTTCTTTCTCCCTAGAACACCTTATATACCTAGAATACCCATTCCTACCTATAACCCTAGATATGAACCTAGGCGACCCTATACCATAACACCCACACCTTATTTAGTAGACCCTCCCACTTCATCTTGGAAATGTGAAGTCGGAGAAAATTTCACTAAGACAACCTTAGAAAATCAGGAAAATCAGGTAGAAGAAATTTTAAATAATCTAGATGAAGTTTTCCTTGACCTTATTGGGAAGATAGAAGAAGGTCATGATAATAACTTAGGTATCCGACCTAACTATAGTAATTTAAGAAATACCCTAGCACAAGCCTGTTTTAGGATAGGTAAATTACAAAAGAATCAAATAAGACACCACCATAAGATAGCCTTTGCCCGTTTTAGAATCCGTACCTTAGAAAAGATGATTGATGATGACGAGGAAAGTCATCAATCAAATTTAGGAAACACTGCAAACCCTTAGATTTAGGGAAAACCTTGGAAGAAACCTCTAAGTGATATGCCTTAAAAATATTACTATAGGATGGTTAGTATAGTAATACTTCTAGGATACGTAAAATAGGAAAGCAATAATGAGACTTAGGTATATCTTATCGATACTTCCTAGTGTCCCTCAAAAATTAGGATAACCTAATCAACCTACAATTAGGTATACCTTTACTTGATTACTTTAGGCCATCCTGAACCCTGTAAGAATCCCTAGGAATTTAGGAATAATCCATAAAAACATAACAAGTAAGTACTTGTTATAACCCACCTTAAACCCTTACTCTACCATAACCCTTAAGAATATTAGGACCCCGATGCCTTAGACATATAGACTCTTATCACCTTTAACCCCTAACTCGATTGGGTTTCGATTTCGAACCCAAGTCCTTGTTGAGAGCCGTCTCATAAGGGTACTCATTCATGAACTTTAGGTTTGGGAAAAGCTTAAAGCTTCATTCTATAGAATCCGTCCCCTATTCTTTTTCTTTCGTTGATTTTCTTTCCTCGGGAAATTTGCCTAAAAACCCTACCCTTTTAAATCCAACAACAAGACATTTGGCATAAATAATGACGCTTGTTAGAAATCTAAGTATAACAAGTCATTTATGACCATATGCAGTTGTGACATCCTCTTCCGTTATTACATGACATTCTATGTCATGTGTAAGAACTCCTATCATATCTTTTCCTTTTCACCCAAAATCCCTTAAACACACTTCCTCTATCATTTCATATGATACTAATGATGAGAATTCTTATTCTACATCATAGAGATCTGAATTCTTTCTTTTGCCTCCAGTTTCCACTACTTCTTAGTTAAAAGATCTTTCCGTAACTATTCCTATATATGAGTATATAGTAATTATATACAAAGTATATTCCCGTCCTTCCCTCCTTATTTCCTTAAGATTATTATGATTCCAAAAAGAAATTACTTAGAAAACTCTTAGTTAATCTCCCTAGAATACCTATACTTAGGAATAGAAATGACTTTAGGATGCCTCTGGAAGATAGAAATAAGAATACCTTAGAATATGAAGTTAGATTACACTAAGATATCACTAAGAATAACTTTGAAATTAGAAATTAAGATAGGAAAAATAGGATTCAATTTAAGAACTTTATCTAGGACATTAGAACTAGAACACAGATTAGATATAAGGAATCTTAGGGAAAAACAAAGGATTAAATAGTAAGCCTCCACCTTAAGCTTTTAAATCCCTAGTTTAGGATAGTCACATTAGCAAGCTTCTACCAGATAAGAATAAGTTTTTTTAAGGACACAATTTACCCCTACCTAGTTCTTTAGGATACCCACATAACATTTCGAGGATCTTAGAAAAGTGAAACCTTAGGAAACAACTAAGAAATTTTAATGGATCTGATTAGTGGTTTATGAACTTAAGACCCTTACTTATAGAAACTAGGAAAATTTATTTCAGGATATTAAAACTACTTAGGTTTGACGTTTCATAGGTTACACATTAGGAAATCTACCTAGAAGATACTATGGATACTACCCTAACTGGTTTTAAGTATCTAGGAATAATTATACTTATAATCATAGTGGTACTATTAGTAATAGACAACTTAGGCCAAAAGATTAAGCCCAAAGACCCACCTAAGAATAGTAATACTCCTAATGAAACCCTAGCTAAAGAACTACCTATTGTACCTAGCCCTCCTCCCTTTATAGGATCATCATCAATGACTAAAACCGAAACATCACCCTTAAACTTTAAGTTTAATACTAAGAGATTAGAAGAACCTTAGGAAGAAAACAAAACTTAAAGGAATCTAGTAAATCTTATCCTTACTTAGAATACTGTCCCTTCCGGCATCCTATTCCCCTGCTTTAAATCCTATCCAATCATTTTGACTCCCGTTCGTTTTAAACTTTACTTTCCCGCCTCCCCTTATCCTCCCATTTAAACTTCATCCTCCTGCCCTTTTTGTTTTAATCTCCCATCATTTTTTCCCCTACTCTTCTTACTATAAACTCTCTCCCTACCTCCTCCTACAATGTTCTGAGAGTTAGAACTTGTATTTCTCGTCATATCACAAGATTCTATTAGTTAGATCTTGTAAGAATATCTATGTTGAACTTTAATCCTCATTATGTTCAACTAAGATATTATACTATCTCTCTTTACAAGAATTGTAAGGATGAGATTGGCGATGCTCATTGATATGTGCTTATTCACATATCTTTTATTCACCATTATTAGACTATTTTAGACCAAAAACTAACGTTCAAAGCCAAAGATATCGTGTTTTTGTGTTTATGACTGGGCAGGTACGGATATTGCTAAAACATCACAAAATGCAACAGAAAAGCCCGAAAAGAGCACGAGATGTGGAAAAGAGTCAAGAAGCCGAGTCAAAGTTGATATTCACTCGAGAAAAGCCCGTGACGAAGTTTTCATTACTTAAAGGCTCGAGAATATGAAAGAAATACTTAATCGAAGAATAAAGATGATTATCTTATATAAGCTTCCCAAATTCGAGCAAGTGATCACTTTTATATCATTGAAGACTTATTGAAGACTCGTCAACACTTTCCTCAAGATTACAAGGACTTAAGTTTACTTTTTAGAAGTTATTAGCTAGTATAATGAAAGTTTATGTGTCATTTCATGAACTATTAAGAATTTAGGGGGCTTGATGTAAAAGGAACCCACCCATGGAGTCCTTAAATACCACCCTCAACCTCATTTTTGAGGTGGTTAGTTTTTATGTTAGATTTTAGTTTTCTTAATGTTTTCATGTAATGTTTTCTTAATGCAAATTTTCTTTTAAGTCTTAAAGCTTTTTACTTGCTTATTGTCTAGCTTATTTACAAGTTCTCTTCATCTTTAATTCTATTTTTACTTCTATCTTGATTGAATATAAGCTCACAAGTTGCACCACCTTTGCATGAAGCTTGTTTTCGTGCCTTTATACCATGGGATGAGCTTATTTTGGTCTTGGTAGCTTGTAAAAGCTTTTGTTACAAGTTGTTTTAGCTTATTTAAAAGTATTTGAGTCATTACTTTTAGCTTATTAATCTTTATTTTGAGTCTAAAATAGCTTTTTAGTTACAAGCCCTAATAATATGTTTAGCTTATTTTGATTTATTACGGTTACTATAGCTTATTTTGAGAATTGGTCTTGCTTAATATTGAGTCTAAATAAGTTTTTACAAAGTTTTTTATAAAGTTTTTTTTACGTAAGATTTAATACAGTAAGTTTTTAGGGTCTTATAGCGAGTATAATGCATCTTAGGGTTTAGAAGCGAGTTTGGGATTTTTCTTTACATAGCGAGTTTGCTATCTTTCTTTTGGCTAGCGAGTTTCGTCTTGGCTAGCATAGCGAGTTTCATACTCTCCTTGGTCCTAGCGAGTTTGGTTTTAATTTGTGTGTAGCGAGTATGGTAATAGAAGTGCTAGCGAGTTTGGTTTATCTAGTGGTTAGCGAGTTTCATTTCACAATTGCCTAGCGAGTTTGGTGTTTAAATTTGGCTAGCGAGTTTCATCTTGGCTATGCCTAGCGAGTTTGGTTTTTGTTTGTGTAGCGAGTTTGGGTTCACAATAGTTCTAGCGAGTTTAGGTCCCTAGCGAGTTTGCTTTTTCTTGTGTGTCTAGCGAGTTTGAGTGTACCTAGTTCTAGCGAGTTTGGAGTCTTAGTGTTTAGCGAGTTTGGTTTCTTTTTCCTTCTTTAATCTTCGAGTCTTAGTCTTTTATTGTCGTGTCTTGTGTATTGAGCCGAGCTAGGCTTGTTTGCACTCCATCGTTTATCGAGTGGAGTTTTCTTTTATCCTTTTCTTACCGTTACTCTGTCGAATTTTCGTTTAATCTTTTTAACTTAGTTTAATTTTCTTTCGTCAATTAACTACAAAACTACAAAAACATTTTCTTTAATTCTTTCTTAAGTTTAAACTTTTATTTCCTTTTTCGCTTTACTTAATCTCATGTTTTCTTTCATGGTTCGTTTTATTCCCTTTCTTATTATTCTTAATTTCATTTAAATTTTATGCAAATCTTTCGTAGTATAATTAAAACAAATTCAACTCTTTTCAACCAATTCATCTCACATAACTCACGACTTGAGTAACTTGATCAATTTCACCGCTCGTCGGGACAACGATACCCGTGGTTCTTGCTTTCACTAGCCTAGTTCCGCTCACATCACATCTCTTGACATCACCCTTTCACTATCACCCATCACACCTCTTGATGCAAACCTCCAATCACCACCAATCAATCCACCAAATTTCAATCTCATCCCATGGAGCTTACTTGAAGCCCATGGAGATACATGCCTTTGTTGCATTCATAACCGAACAATCATCTTTGGTCTAAGAGATGAGATGTTCTACATGTTTTCACACATTGAAAACGTGCTCCATCAACTACACACCACATCTACAACAAACACACCTCCACCACCACCATCAACAAACACTCCTCCACCATCCTCACCATCTCCATGTTCCCCATCATCCCCACAAAATTGAACATGCTTGGTACTTTGCAAATAAAATAGTAAAACCATTTTGGGAAGGCAAGCTCTAGGAAGGACTTTCATATAGAGCTTTGGTTTATTTATGTGATATTTGTAAGCCTTAAGGGCTTTTATTATTTGCATTACTTGTTTCTTGTAATGATGGTTGTAACCTCTTTATGAATGATTATGATTATGTTTAGTTTATCTTCTTGCATGCTATATATATGTTGCTTTTCCACTAAATATTTTTTTCAAGAATTCCATATCTCGATTCCTTTATGACCTCAAAACGAGGGGGAGTATACGTCAAGGGGGAGCTCCAAGTAAATCGGGATAACCTTTTTGATGCTAACAAAAAGGGGGAGAATTGATATAAACTCACAATAATACTTGTATATATACTAATTTTCGCTTAATGAGTTTAGATTTTGTAATCATCAAAAAGGGGGAGATTGTTGAGATAAATAATGCATAAAAACGTTATTTATATTTTTCGATATCTCTACGTTTTGATGATCACAAAATGTAAAATCACTAAAGGTAAGATTACTACGTAAACAAGTATTACGCTAGTTTATATCATTATATCCAACTTAGTCACGTAAGGTATGAATAAACAAGTGCTTAATACATCTCATGATCGAAGGGATATTTAATTAATTACTACAAAGTTTATTTAATTATATAAACATATTATATATTTTTGAAAAACAATTTTGGTAATAAAGAAAAATGTTTTAATCATACTAAATATATGAATTCAAATTTTTAACCAAAATCAGTTAGTTTTTCACCAAATAAACTTTCCCCACTAAAGACAAGAAAATCTGGCCGTTACAGCTGGGCGGCCCCCTTAATTATAAGGGGCGGTCCCCTTAATTTTAAGGGGACCGGCCATGAATTAAGGGGACCGGCCACGCTCCTGTGTCAGATTTTGTCAGAATTTTTCCCTATAAATACCACCTTAAATCTGGTATTTTTCCTCACCTTTTGCACGAAAATTTCAGATCTCAAATCTCTCTAAACATCCTCCAAAACCCTTTGATCATTAGATTACTAATCCTTGTTTCAAGTGATTCAATCCCTTCACATCCATCCTCATTCAAAGTGCAAAAGAAGAATACTCCTTCAACAAACAAAGCTCAAGAAGTATTGTAGTGTAGTTGTGTATATTGTGTACATTATTTGTATAGTTGTGTTGTGCTTGTAATAAGTAGTGTAGAGAGAAGTAGAAGTTGTGTAGGGAGAAGAAGAAGTAGTGTAGTGGTGTGAAGTTGTGACGAAGTCGTGGTGTGCTCAAGTTGTGAAGAAGTTGTGTTGTGTTGTGAGATTGGTTCTAGCTAGAATTAGAACCCGACATCTAGCTATGTGTCGTTAAGCCGGTGTAAGCGAAAGTTGTGTAAGGTTTCTCCGCCACAAGGGAGTTTGTTGACATAGTGAAGAAAACTCTCGAGTAGGTGACTCGGGGAGTGGAGTAGGAACAAGGAAGGTGTCCTTGTAGCCGAACCACTATAAATCCTTGTGTTGTGGTTTGATCTTTCTAACTCTTCTCATTCATTACTTATTTACTTATACTATAGTAGCTTAGTTAGTTAGTATATTTGTTCATATAGTGCAAGTCTTGAATTCACATAAACTAGAATCGAAGTTTTTAAAACAAACTTGTTTTCATAAATTTTAAAACGTACGTAAAACTATTCAACCCCCCCTTCTAGTTTTCCACACTTTTCACCTCATCAAATACCCTTACACTTGAGGTTTGCTTGTCCTCAAGCAAATAGGCTTTTATTCCAATCAAAATATGAGTTAGGGGTCATTTAACACTAATATAAAGTAATTACAACAAATAGTTACTCGACCCTAATCATAATAAGCACGGAAATCATACACTAGCACCTCACAAATAGTGTTTGGATACTCTCATCTCTCGAGTGTTATAAACCGATATAACTACATTGGAAATGGAATAAAGTCACTCACTACCTGTCATAGCAAACTACTCTTACCCTACCATCCAAAATAATACATCATAGGGGCCTCGGTTCTCCCCTTACACTTGAACTTTTACATAACTTTACAATTACTGTTCTAATGACTCGAATTAAGATAATCGAAAAACTTGGAGTACTTTTAAAATATTTAGCACATATGGGGGTAATAATGATGTTCTTCCCCATTACTCCATTAAACTAGTACTTTACCTATGAGTCCCAATCGTCCCAAAACAATATGTACAAGATATGACTCGACTTAGCAACCATGTAATCAATTAGATAATTAACAAAGGGTTTAACACAAATGTTGTCATAATATGCACTAAAGATGAGTGCATACAAGGTAGGTTAAGGCGATTTGGATGTACATTTAAGTGGGGTGTAACAAATTCTCACTTTGAGTAAGATGATCAAAGGTCGAAACGAAAAGATAGGCTCTAAGGGGTGTACTAGGGGTATCGTGTACCAAAAATGGGTACAACGCAAAGGGTGTGGGAGAATTACTTGACCAATGTAGCCAATGTAATTATAACAAAAACACGGGTGTAAAACAAGGGGTTAATCCTAATGCCTCTTATCATGTAGTAGATCTAACTACACGAATGTAGTCTCACTTGTGGATTTGAGATGGTCCTAACGCAAGTTCTAGAATCTAAGTGCTACCGGTACACACATCATAGCATAAATGCTTTTCCTACCAATTCTAGGGGCGAACCTCACATATTTGGGGTGGAAAATTTTTTAGTGGTACGGTTTTTGTGCTAGTCATATAATTTCCTATCCATGAGACGCTTATTAGGACCAAAGTTTCACTTCTAAATGTTGTAAAAAATTTTAAATTGGCGCTAAAATTGCCCTAACAAATATTTCTCTCGGTTTTATTACAAATTTACTATCAAACAAACAAAAATCAAGCGCAATTGCATTCTCTAAGGTGTCTTCATTTCCCCCCCTTACACTTAAACCGAACATTGTCCCCAATGTTCACATAAAAGATGTAAAAGTAATGAAAATGAAAGAATGAAACAAATACTCCCCTGATTCGTTTGGTGTGGATAGTGAGGTAACATGGTTAGATCTTCTTCCAAGAAAGATGAACGCTCAAAGCTTCCCTTCCGAAATATAAATCATCTCCTTGTCCAAAATAACCTGTTAACCTGAAAAACAATAAAGGCGAACCTCGCGTAAAATCGGCGGTATAATCTATAATAGGATATAATGCTTGTGGAATGAATGTTTTTGCATAATTCCTGGAGATTATAAGTTAGAGAGTTAACAAAACTTTTTATGATTCCGGAAGAAAAACAAAACTTTCAAAAATTTCAGAAAATTTATGCCTGACGCCGTCAGGTTGTAAGGCCTGACGCCGTCAGAAATGATCTGACAGAATTCTCATGTTAAGTTTCCGGAAAATTTCTGGAAAAACTATACCTTACTTCCTGGAATTCCTGCAAAAATATCATTATGACTCGATACAAGCATTTGACTCAAACAAGTACTAATATGCATGTTAATTTACATTGTTATGATTCATGTTCATCCGTTCTTATAAACCGATTTAGATTTCCCTTACACTTATCTTTTGCAAAATACCTTTATATGTAGTTAAGACGAAGTTAAAAATAAAATAAAGCATTTTCACAAGTTAGTTTTTGAAGCATGAATCAATAACAAGAAAAATAACATACATATGGACGCAAATAAAATCAAACAAACAACTAAATAAACACAAAGCAAATAAAGCTTGGGTTGCCTCCCAAGAAGTGCTTTTCTTTATTAGCGAGTCTTGTAGCTAGACTCAAAGTCACCGTACATTACGTGACTTCATCGTGGGTCATGGTCTCTAGGTTACCGTTAACATATGCCTCAAATTCCGGATCTGATTGCAAATATCCTTTGTAAAGGCTCTTAACCTTTTTCTCAATTGCATATATAACCTTTTTGGCAATCTCTTTATCAACCTTATATTTAGGCCCAAGGGTCAAGCAATCCTTATAATAGAGGCTCCGTTTTTCCCACACATAGTCCATGCCCCTTCTCTTATCTTCTTCATTTATATCCTCGATTGCACCAATGTTATCCTTATCTAGTTGGGGCACAAAACGAAACTCCTTCGTCTTATTAGGCATTCTATATGTGATCCTATTAGTTTCATTAGAAAATTGAATTGTCCCCTCCACTTCATCGTAACTCAACATGGACTCTTCTATGAACGACTTACCTAATACGACATGGGATAAGCTACAATCTATAACGCTTGCTAAGTCTTCAACAATCATGAAGTCAGTGACATATGTAAAGTTCCCAACTAAGACATACAAATTTCTAACCCTCCCGACAAAATTACAAATTCCACCGGGGTAGTTGGGGTCTTTCCTAGGTTTAAGCCTCTCATTCACTATATCATTATAGACACTTGAAGACATAACGTTGATTTGGGGATTCAAAGTTAATGTAAGCGTGATCAACGTATCTATATCCTATCATGCACGGTATCTTAACGCTCCTAGGGTTACCTCTTTTTATCTTCGGATCAATCTTAATGAAGGGAGAGCGAGGGTTATCGATTATGTTATGGTAATAGGCGATCTCTTCCTTAGTGGGGTAAAGATTAAAATATTCATCACCTACTCTCTCGTCTTCCCTTTCCTATAAACTTCCGGAATTCTTAAGATCATCATATTCTAAGTCCTTGCATGCGTATACGGCGCCTGCTAGGTCATTAAGTGCATGATCTAATTGAGCATCAATCAAACTATTAAGCTCTCTAAGCTCCCTAATTTCACTTTCGATTTGGTATCGCAATGATGCTACTTCGTCGGGCGTGAGGGGTGGATTCGCGCTTTCTATAATGGCAAACGGAACAATTAATGGACAAGTTACTGCGAACAAAAATCACAAAGAAGAAGATAGACTAAAGAAAAACCTAGAAAAATAAAATAAAAATCTCACTAGAAAGGAATCTAGTGAGTAGACCTAATAAAATAAAAATTCAACCTAAACAATAACTATTCCCCGGCAGCGACGCCAAAAACTTGATACGCGGGATTGCGACCACGCAACAGGTTTTACCTCTCAAGGGATCTTCAGAAGCTTGCAATCCCACCAGACAGTGTACCTGACCGATGTAGTATAGTGTAGTGGTAAGTACGGGGGATTGATCATTCTCTCACAGGGAATAGTGTTCGTTAGGTATGAAAAACTACTCTAATAGGTCTAAGGATGAGGGATGATTAATTTTGTATTTTTTATATTTTTTTGAAAGCAAGTAAAATCTCAGGTTTGAAGGAGTGGGCGGAATTAGTTGCTAGTCAACTAACCCAAAAACTACTATTGCAATTAAAATAAAATAACAAGAAAATAAAAGGTTGTGAAACTTATATGGAGACAAGTGTGTTTACTTAGATTTCCTTACTCCCTAACTATCTTTTACCGGTTAATTGGTGTGTATTAATTGCGTGGATGACGGGTGTATTCCTTAATACCATTCGTGGGGTGGCGTACGTACTTCCCCAACTCTATAAGCTCCTACTTCACTCCTATGTCGAGCCGGCTAAGAAGCTCCTAACATGGGATCATTAGAATTCGCTCATGCATTAAATACAACCATAATAACCTAGTACGCATTGGTTCATGTTTCTTAAGACGTTCAAGCAAGTTACCGTATAGGAGGTTAGCCAGTTTTCTTAAGCCTAACATCGATAAACAATCATCCAATACAATTAATAACACACCAACAACCAATAATCAATAGTTAGGTTTCATTAGATCTAAGCAAACACAAGATAAATCTAGCCTAGCATGTTAATTGAAAGACAAGCATAAGATATAATTAACCAACACATAGACATATTGATTAATTTGAAGGGAGACTTATCTTTAATTGAACATGGAAGAATCAAGGGTGAAAAACCCTTGAAAAAGCTGATAAAATCGTCTAGGGTTTGTTCCCAAAAAGTTGCACACTAATGAATGAAAAATAGAAAAGTATATATAGAAAATACATTCTGACGGCGTCAGGTTATAGGCTCTGACGCCGTCAGCTCGCCGCCATTAGGGTTCTCGGATCACCTAGATCCATCTCTGACGCCGTCACGTACAAAACTGAGCTGGGCCGTCTCTCTTTAACTTAACACCTGACGGCCTAGGATCCATAACACCTGACGCCGTCAGGTGTTATTTTCACATTTTCTTCTTAGGGCGTCACGTATAGTCAGAATCCACTCCTTTGTCTTGGTTGGCTGACGGCGTCACCTTGTGACTCTGACGCCGTCAGGAAGGATTTCAGCATTCTTTTGAGACTTTGTCGTTTTCTTCACTTTATGCTCCAAAAACGTCCAAAATGATGTGTTTTTGTAATACCCCGTAATTTACCTAGTCATTAACTAACGTTAAACACAAAGTAATTTCATTTGAACATTTAATAAACCACTTTTAAGGGTTACATTTTTTTTTGCTCTATTATTTAAATAACACAATTATGAAATATGTTCGTGGCATATCTCATATCTCACTTCGAACGGGCTCACGAGCATACCGTCACTACACGCGTACCGACACTTAGTTAGTTGTGGCAAAAGTCAAATAAACCCCTGTTCGCGTCAATAAAAATGTTCTTATATCACCCTCGTACAAGAACAACAAAACACCCTCCATAATATGTATCTTGTGCTACATCGAGACCAAACAAGCAACGAGACTCACTCACTGTTGCCTATTCATTTTGCGTGTAAAAGTAAACCAAGCACACTCCAATGACTTACCTAAGTAATAAACAAATGCCAAAACCATACTTAAGTCCATGCTTTATTTCTTTGATAACAAGCAAGCCTTTCTTTTTTTATTTCCTCATTTTGCACGCCTAAGTGACAACACAAGCATGCACCATACTCTTTTCACATCAATAGCCTATACACAATATTAAACTACTTGAACCCCTGCCTATTTCTTGTCCCCTTGTTTTCGGTAGACCAACACACCACAACATCATCACCTTTTTCTTTTATTTCAATTCCACCTAAAAACACTAGACTACATATATTGTAATCCAAATGTCATACTTTGTTTTCTCTTCTTTTTGTTTTCCTGTTCAGCCGACCAAGCAAAGCCACCCTACCCTTCTACCTAGTCATTAAACTAATGCACAAGTCATGCCTTGACTACCTTTGACTTCATTATCCATAGTACAATGTGTTTCCTTCATCAAAACTTGACAAGAAAATGCCTTCCATGCCCATAAAATCAGCCGATTACATGCATGCCTAACCCTTCTAAATCTCTTTTATCTCTTTACTTGAAACTCATGCAAACAAATACTAAAATAATCCAATGACCATAACATGTTTTGGCTATAAAAGTCAAATTGTTTTACTCACACTCCTCATAACTCTCACACTTACAAAACTCAAACCCAAACACCTTTATTTGCATCTCATTCATTCTGTCGAGCCACAAAAGAGGAAGAAGGAAAAAGGGTTTTGAGTTACTGGCAAACTAGGAAGTAAATTTGGAGTTAGTTTGGAAGCTTGGGTTGTGAAATTTGCTTTGGTTTTCATTCTACTCTTGCTCGACAACCTCTCACACCACTGTAAGAGTTTAGAACAGTCAAAAGTTTTGTCCTTTGATGTCTTTATAATACAAACATGATACACATTTATATTACATTCTGTTAAGTATTCAAGTCTTTGAAAAACTAAAACTGAATCCTCGTTTTTTTTTATCAACCCACTGTTACCTTTTAATACAAACCTAAGCTAAGTTTTTAAACTAGAATGTGATATGTACACTTAACATACATATACAAATATACACGTGCATATGAACATGCATGTAAACTTGAAAAATGGATTAGTTGTGTTTAATAAAGCTTGTGTAGCACTCGCGAATACGTATGAATTTTAAAGGCTTATTTGGATTCTCTTTTTGTAAACGTCAAGCTTATTCATGAGCTTGATAGCATATTTGATAAAGAAGAATGACAACCCAGTTTTAAACAAAACGTAAAATAGTTTTTGAAGAAACAAAAACACAAACGTGAACACACTGTCTTATATATATGTTATGAGCCAACCGACTTAGTTTGCACTTCTTCGGCCCCACCCTCTAACACCACGTGCATCTTCAACGTTGAAATGCATATTTGAAACAAGTTACAACCTGTTTTGAAAACTAAAAACTAAACACAAGCCATGCACGATGAAACTGTGAAGGTAAGAAACTTGATATAACACAGAACTAAAATACTACTTAATCAAACTATTAGGAGATAAAACAGAACAATGGTGCTAGTGCAATGGTTGGGGCATTGGGCTGTTGAGCGCAAGGTCTTGAGTTCGACTCCCACACCCGACCTTTTTGCTATTTTTACTTCTTCTTATCAACTTTTCACATTAGACCCTTGAACTATTAAGAACTAATCAATATTTTCTTAACAAAATGTTACTAGGTATTTCTAATAAATTAAACCATGATTGTAAAACTATATAAGTATATATTGACAGTGGGGTATTTTTGCGACGGTTGATTTATAAGGGAAAACTAATATTTACGAGCGGGTCATGCTCGGGTTTTGCCAAATTCCTTTATTTAACTTATTTTCCCACATTCGATTAAACAACAAAAACTAGTTATTTATAACCAAAAATATTATAAATATTTTCTAGTTTATCATCTACTAACTTGGGATATATAGAAACACATTTGTATTTATATATCGTGTCACGAGACAATGTTAATTTAAAAACTTAACTTATAGTATTTATTATTGGACCAACAACACATAATCTTTCACAAATACCTTCATTTTGAATACTTTCCGTATTACGTCTTTCGGTTATTCTCGAACCAGAGACCTATCCGTCTTGAATACTTTTGTATATACATCTACTTGTCCACTTCGTCCAAGAGCCAATACTTTCAAACACTTTGAAATGATTTAAACGTAAACTCTGCCACACAAGCAATATTAAACACGACCACTTGAGAACATTTAAACTTATTTGAACTTCATCAAGTCTTAAGCCTGAAGCTGTAAACTAAACTTGCCACACTAATTTAGGTCGCGTGTCGGTGCTGCACATTGTCCATTACTGGGTACTTCATTCTATTCAGCCTTCCTAAGGTGAGTCATAGCCCCTCTTTTATCTAATTTTGAACTCTTTGGGGGAGATACATGCTCAAACACTTCTACTTACAAGCGTTACTCATTTATCTTAAACATTTTACTGAAATCGATGCAATCACTCTAATTGTTTACCTAAACCATTGGATATCACCCAATTAAAGGATTAGATATCACCCAATTAAAGGATTGGATATCACCCAATCAAAGGATTTTATACTAACATTGGATATCACCCAGTTAAAGGATTGGATATCACCCAATCAAAGGATTTTATACTAACATTGGATATCACCCAATTAAAGGATTGGATATCACCTAATCAAAGGATTGTATACAAACATTGGATATCACCCAATCAACTGTTTTACACAAATACTATGGATTTACTCAACTATCAACCTGAGTAATTCAATGATTTTATACAAATACTATGGAAAATCAAGCAAACTATGGGCGTATAACAACGTAGCTCACGATTTATCTCACCTATTGAAACTATCAAACAATCTCGAAAGTTTTTCAATCAATTGTTTTATATAAACACTATGAACTCACCAACCTTTGTGTTGACACTTTTTAACATGTATTTCAGAGTCCTATGGTGGTAACTTACTCTTGGAGGCGCTTGGCAAACGGCATGGCATGGTCATAGATGACTCTGATAATCATTTGGGACCACTCTACTTATTTTTATGGGCCTACTTCCGCACTATTTTTTGATGTTGTAAATAAAATACTTTGATTTATGAAAACTTTTTGAAACAATTGATGTACAAACTGGTCTTTATACTTTGTGTTTAGATACCAATTGTGTAGCACCCCAGTGACATGTATGCTTCCGCTGGACCCGATTTTGGGGGTGTTACAGTTTTCTAGAATTCTTCTCAAAAGTACCTAAAATGACAAAAGGAACGATTTAGGGCAATATTTGATCATATTAACTCAAATTAGGGCTTAAATGACACCTTAAAACGGGTACACTTTTCACCTCATCAACATTTTTTAATACTTTAATTAATTATTAAAATATTATTTTATAATTTAATTATATTATTTTCTCTTACCTCATTTTATTTCTCTCTCTTACATCAAATCCAAATCCAAATTCTAAAAGTCTAAAACCAAATTTAAATCCAAATCAAAATCCTAAACTCACCTATATACCAAACGGGCCCTAAGTGTTGTTTGTGAAACAAATTATTGTAGATGAACAATAAGTTTATTTTTCTTATATTTGAATATGATATGTGTAAATATAACTAGGACTTTACGTCAATAAGATTAATTAATCCAGTTTCCAGTTAGTTGGGGCTTTTATAAAGGCGAAGTTGGCCATTGGTTCGAATCTCAAAAATTGCGGGGCTTTTTTTCCTTCTCTTTTCTGGTTTTCTAACTTTTTGATATATCATTTTACCCTATATGATGTGGGACGAACCCACAGATTAAAGGCAATTTGGATACTCGTATTGTCGGACGAGGATAATTGAAGAATTATCAAACAAAAGAGTAATATCACAACGGATAAAACACACGAATTGAGAAAATCTCTCAGACTCTTTATATTAATTGAATTCTTTTGTTTTTTATAGAAAAAATTTTGGATTTGTTACTACAGATAAATATTATCTGTTTATTTTTTACGATCATGGTGAGATTTTCTATTATTGATTTAATTTTCTTTTATTAGATTATTTTCCGATCAATATTAGGATTTTATTATTTCTGAGGATTGAGATTTAAAATACCATACTAATTCTTTATCCAACCCCAACACATACCGCGTCATTCTCCCCTTCTTGAAAAAAACTCGTCCTCGAGTTTCTATTTGGAGAAAACAATGTATCTTGTTGAAGCTCCAACACATCGACCACATAAAAAATTGGATAAATTGAGAGATGCTTGGATAGATAAAAAACATATGAACTGTCATTTAGTTTTCCAACCACTTTGCACGGACCGATCCTCTTCATCTTCAACTTGTTATATGCACCCACTAGAAACTTGTTACGCAAGCCTAACTTGACTAGATCGCCAACATGAAACCTTTTCTCCACGTGATGCTTATCTTTGTGTTCCTCCAAATTCAAATCTAGTTTTTGTTTCACCCTGCCTTGTACCTCCTCGTGTTCAATCATGATATCTTCTTTAATGACACGACTCCGCAATTTTGGCAATTGAATATAATCTCTTGAAGGTTGTTCATCTTGGGTCGCAACTTGAGATTCCTTCACTGATGATCTCAAATTTTCGAAACTAATGTTCGGTTCATGATCTTGGTTCATTGGTTCATCTTTTAGTTCTTCATGGATGTCTTGATGTTGGAATGATGGTTGATTTCGAGGTTCTTGTGCAAGGCCTAAACCCTCGTCTTCTTCATCTTCTTCCCAACCTTGTCGAGTTTGTCGTAATTCTTTCAACTCAGTTTCTTCACGTTCTCCACGGGTGGTAAAATCATGAAGTATAGTTATTATGGTATTGATCCCGTTAAGCACCTCCGAAAGAGTTTTATCCCCACCGTCTTTTTGATGAGATTGCTCGAGTTGGTCCACTGCATCTTGACGGATACCTTCACCCATGATTTATGGGAGGACAAGAACACAAATAAACTCACCTTTATCTTGAACGAAGGTGTAATTAAATAAATGTTTGAAGCAAATTGACCTTTTGAGATTTCAATAAAATAAACAAAGGCTTCACAAATTAAATCAATAAGACTAGTAAATAAGTCAACTTGATCAGAAGCTACATTGCAATTGAAAACGTGAGACAAAAATATTAGACAATCAATGAATTGACTTTTTTTGTTCTTTTTTTCCTTTTTTTTTTCTTTCCTCTTGGGATAGATTATCAAAATCCAAACGTGGGAGACACCCAACTAATCGGAATTAAGATAGGTTAGATCGCTGGCTCTGAATACCAACTGATGTGGGACGAACCCACAGATTAAAGGCAATTTGGATACTCGTATTGTCGGACGAGGATAATTGAAGAATTATCAAACAAAAGAGTAATATCACAACGGATAAAACACACGAATTGAGAAAATCTCTCAGACTCTTTATATTAATTTATTCAAAACAAAAAAATATCTTTTTTAAAACCTAAACAATGATGTCTATTTATAATAGACAAATAAAAAATGCTAGTACCACTCTAAAAGATAATAACTAAATTAAAAGAAAATAATCTAATAAAAAGCTAGTTATAATCCTAAAATAATAAAGACTCCTAACTCTATTAAAATACCATACTAATTCTTTATCCAACCCCAACACATACCGCGTCACTATAACTTTGAAGTTCCTTCAAATTGTAACGTTGAAATTTCCTTTATTTATTTTTTTGCCTTTTTTGGTTTTCTAACTTTTTAAATAAATCATTTTATCCTATAAGTTTGAAGTTCTTTTAAATTGTAACTTTTTAAGTAAGCTATAAGTTTGTGTTAAACTTAGCATGTATTTTAATCTCACCTAACTTTATTTTATTTATTTATGTATTTATTTATTTTAATCTGTTGTTTCAATTTTGAAGCAACTAGACGAAAAACATGGAGTTGAGACTTGGGAATAGGAGATCACATTTATATATCGACGTGTTTATCCCGACACTTGATATGGCTTCAAGTGTAGCCAAGTTTCACAATTTTTCACTCCGAACGCAGAAATCTAAACATCCTTCCAACTTTCTTTGGCTGCTTCCCACCAATCTTCGGATTCAAGTGCGACCAAACATTATGGTGGGGGGGGGGTGGGGGGGGGGGGGATTTGAGAAGGG
>LBNU01029454.1:37481-48304 GCA_014162995.1 Artemisia annua
AAAGACAGCTAAAAATAAATAATAAATAATCTTGCGCCTCTTGCCTTTTAACTATCTTGGGATTAGAACAAAAGACAAATAAATTTAACAAAAAGAATAATCCCGCAAGTCATGAACATCATAGCTTGTGGAATTGCTTTCGTTTGTCTACATATTTGTGGACTTGGAAGGATATGAAGCTGAACAAATGGTTGTGGGACTCTTGGCTATTTTGTCAAAACAAATGCCAGTTTGGTTACTTTGACCAATTCTCTCAGAAACTGCATTCATAAAAATACATTATGATTCCTTGAACTATGTGATTTAGTAGATCCATGCCTTAACATCACACTTTGGTGACTTTGACCCATTTAAGCCCTTTTCTTTTTAGCAAAATATATGATTTTACCCTTCTGGCCAATTAATCATAGATCATGGCAATTTCGACCCTTTTGTCCGTAATAGTTGGTATTTGGTAGTTGATCTATAAATGCTGAATATTTTTGGTTGATGGTCGCATGTTGAAATGTACTCAAATATGGCAGGATGAACACTGGAACAAGCTCCTTTGGCATTGTGCTGATAACGACTCTTATAAAGGCTGCTTTCTTCCTGACAAAGAGGAAATTGTTAATGTGGGACCTGAAACAGAGCAATACAACAGCTCCAATTGGCAAGGTAATTGGAATGACGGTGATCCAACAAGTTTCAATGGTTGGAATGCTAATGAGAATGGCGACTTTATGCCCCCGGCCCCAGGGGCTAATAATGATTGGGATGTAGGATCTTGTGATTGGAATGCTAATCAGAATGGCAACTTTATACCCCCAGCCCCAGGAGGTGATGATGATTGGGGCGTAGGCCCAACAGCATCTGATAATATGGGTGATTCTACTATCCAAACACCCTCAGGAGCTGCTGATTGTAAGGATGACTCAACTGACATTCCAACAGAAACCACTAAATGGAGCGAGTACCCTTCTGAGGGACCCACAGGAGCTTCAGATAATTGGGGTGAAGGGTCATCTGAGATTTACGCAGGAACCTCGGATAATTGGGGCGAAGGGCAAACAGATGTACCAACTAATGATTGATAGAATTCAATTATGTAGAAAGGCAAAACAGCTTATAATAGGCGTATTCGGTCCCTTAGTTTATTCTCTCTCTCTCTCTACTGATGGAACCTTATGAGCTGCTATAGAAGTCTTTGGTTCGATCTTAACAAACTCGCTCGTACCCTAAAGGCTGCAAGTTTGCGTCTCATTATAAGACATGGTGCATGACTTTATTGTTGTTTGGAGAAACAAGTTGATGCTTGTTCTTTGCTAAAGGAACTTAGTTATAGCAAGTGTTTTCTTCATTGGTGTGATGAATTTAGACAAGTTTTTGAGTTGATGCTTGCTGGGAGAATTATGAACAAGTTTTTAAGTTGCATCTAGTTAATGCTTGCTGGGAGATTCATAAACAAGTTTTTGAGTTGATTACTTCAACTAACATCGTATATTCATTAAGCTAATTATCACCTCTACGATACACAAACTACCTTCGGTTTAGATCATATAATCAAACTCTTAACAACAGCCCTAATCTAAACTATAAAATGATTCCATTTCCCCAAGTATTCCACCTTGCAACATTTACGCCTGTCTATTGGCTAAATAGCCAACAAGCTTGACTTGCCAGAATTGTAATAAAGGATCCATATGGTACATAAGGTAAGCTTACTTAAATCAGATCGGATTATAAGGGCTTATGAAGGGACTCATTGCAAGTTGACTTACACGCCCTATTCGATAGGGCCTTAGGAGTCTTTTAAAGCCACTTGCAGTCAAGCCACTAGGTCAAACAATGGAGAGGCTGTTGCGTTTAGTTGATTAATTCTTACTAATGACCATCTCTTATTTACTACAGCTCGTAGTCTCTATCTAGTAACCACTCGGCCTACATGAGAGGTGCTAGAAAGCCATTTCTCTTTACTTAAAACCTTGTGAAAGACTGAAAGCTCCAGTAGGTTTCACTCATAACCTTAACATCCAAATATGTATCCCTTGCGTTAAATTCATTATCTTTTAGAAAGACCTCACCTGAGAGTCTTGATTCTCTTAAACTTTTGTTAATGTAATCAGAAATGCCAAACCATTCCCTTCATTTCTAAATACTCGTAACATGCTACTACTTCATGAATATCATGAAAATCACTATAAGCAAATCGTCAAGCCCATTTTAGACTCCCCCACAGCTTTTAAGCACATTGTCTTGCCATCTGTGGTTAACGTGAGTTATCTTGTTGTCTTGATGATTGGTGTAGTCTTTTAACTCCGAGCATCAACAACATAGTTGGTCTAGCTCTAAGAGACTCTAACCTTTTTATAGCTCATATCCTGATATTCCCTTTGTGTCCAGTGATAGTGGTAGAGTGGTAGTGATCACTCTTAATATTTCATTTCGACAGCGAAATGTGTATTCACTTTCAAGTACACTCGTATCCACTTACACACTACACAATATATAAACAACATGTCATTTTAATGTATTGACCACCGTATTTTCCCCACATTTGTATTGTAACCATCGTTGTTGATTGGAAATCCATCATGCACACAGCACAAGTATCACCGCAGTCAATTATAGTGTTGTAAATAGCGCGAGGCGTGGCGTGGCGGCATGATCAAGCCTCACGTTCTAGCATTCAAAGCGAAGCTTTTGCGTTTTTAAGGTCTGACATAAGAAGACACAATATAAAAATATTTATATATTTATATCATATTTCATATATATCGAGTTTATAAAAAGCGTTGTACATAACGAATAAGGTTAAGAAACTATCCTTACATGTAACATTCTTCAATTTTTTTTTTAAAAAAAAAAGAAAAAAATTGTCTGAGTTGAATGAAGAAAACTCGACACGCTTCATGCCTTAGTGCGCCTTATTGCGACTTTTCTCGCCTCATCTCACGCTACGCCTAGAGTCGACGCCTTGGTCTGTTTTGTAACGTGGAGGTCACGCCTCACGCCTTAGCGGCGCCTTGGCGCTGCCATGGTGGGCCTTTTAGAACCATGCTTATTAGGCAAGACTAACATCAATGCCTTTGTATACCTTTGTTATGACATACCTTGTGTGTCTTTGTTGGCGTGTGTCTTACCTTGATTGTTTTTTATTGCATTCATAGGGATTCTTGTGGGTGCTTTTTAATGAGATCTCATGTTAAGCTCGAATATAAGTTAGGAAAGTATGAAGTGCATACTCGTTTGAGCTAAATATGTTTCTAACCATGACAAAGTAGTGTGAGTCAAAGAGTTAGCGCCCCTTGTAGGGTACAAATGGGTGGTTGAGGTCCAATTCCCGCCAAAACTCAACCAACATAACTGTTGATATAAATAATGCCTAAAAACGTCATTACTATTTTTCGATATATCTATGTTTTAATAATCACAAAATGTAAACTCATTAAACTAAGGATTATGATGTAAACAAGTATTTAGTCGTAAATATTCATTTTAACAACCTGATCACTTAAGGTATGAATAAACAAAAAGCCTAATGCATTTTATGATCAAAGGAATATTTTCTTAATCACTAGATTTTTTATAAAATCTTATAAACATTTTATATCTTTTAGAAAATTATTTTTGGTATTAAATAAATATGTTAAATCCATTATAAATATATGAATACAAATTTTCAACCAAAAATGGTAAAAATGTTTCAGAAAAACCTTCCCCAGTAAAAGACAAACCTTCCCCAGTAAAAGGCAAAAATTGTATGGGCGGCCCCCTTAATAATTAAGGGGACCGCCCCTTAATTAAGGGGACCGGCCACATTCCTCCAGCTGTAAACTTTGCCTATAAATACTGGTTCATTCCTGAACTTTTTCCTCACCTTTTGCACCCCAAACTTTCTGTTCTAAATCTCTCTACATATCTTTCTAAATCCTTTGATCATATAATCATAAGCTTTTGTTTCCAAGTGATCCAAGCTTCAACCATTCAAGTGCAAAAGAAGAATACTTCTACCCTTCAAGACAAGAAGTATTACAACTTAGTGTGATCCAACCACCTAAGTTGTTGGTGTATTATACTTTGTGAATCATTCATTCATTTGTATATAAGGTGTATATATATTAGTTAGAAGGTGTGTATACTAGTTAGATAGTTGTGAATATAAGTAAGTAGATTAGATTGGTGGGTTAGTTGGTAGAGTTGTAAAGAAGAAGTAGAACTAGAGCTAAGTTGTGAAGAAGTAGTGGTGTGAAGAACTAGAGCTAAGTTGTGAAGAAGAAGTAGTGTTGTGAGGAAGAAGTAGTGTTGTGAAGAACTAGAGCTAAGTCGTGAAGAAGTAGAGGTGTGAAGATCTAGAGCTAAGTCGTGAAGAAGTAGTGGTGTGAAGAAGTTGTGAAGAAGTCGTGTAGTGACTAGTGGTGTGAGATTGGTTCTAGCTACGATTAGGACTCGACATTTAGCTTAGTGTCGTTAATTGGTGTAAGCAAAAGTTGTGTAAGGTTTTCTCCGCCATAAGGGAGCTTGTTGACATAGTGAAGAAAACTCTCGAGTTATGTGCTCGGGGAGTGGATTAGGGCGAAGAGGTGCTTCGTAGCCGAACCACTATAAATCTCTTGTCTCGCGGTTCGATCTTTCCATCTCTTACTTATTATCTTACTTACATTATTATTGCTTTAGTACTTAGATATAATTGTTCATATTGTGCAAGAATTAATTTCACATAAACTCGAATCAAAAGTTTTTAAAGTAAACAAAGTTTTTTTTTTAAAAAAAACAAAGGTTTTCAAAACAAATTAAAAAGACGTAAAACTATTCAACCCCCCCCCCCTTCTAGTTTTCCACAAATGGTATCAAGAGCCAAGTCAAACAAGATTTTTAAAATATATTGTATTTTAAAACGTGAATCAATCTATGGAGAAAAATATTTAGAAGGGCAATCCATGCAAAGACCACCACTATTTGAAAGTGATGGTTTTCTTTATTGGAAAAATAGATTCGAAACTTATGTGAAATCAAAAGATCTTGATCTTTGGCATGTTATTACCTTTGGTGATTTTCCCCATATTCAATATAATTTTGAAACTAAAAAGGATGAAATTGTATCTTTTGAAAAACAAAATGATGATTTGAAAAAGAAACTAGCAAAAATTAATGAGGCTAAAATGGTTATTTATAATGCGTTACCACACAAAGAATATGAAAGAATTTTTATGTGTAAAACCGCAAAAAAAATTTGGGATTCTTTACTAATCACTCACCAAGGTAATAGTCAAGTTAAAGTTAACAAAATAGATCTTCTTGTTCAACAATATGAACAATTTACGATTCCGGAGGGGGCATTAATAGATAATGCTTTTGCTAGGTTTAACACTATCATCACAAGTTTAAAAGTACTTGATGAGAATTTTTCTAGTAAGAATTTTGTTAGGAAATTTCTTAGGGCTCTTCATCCGAAATGGCGAGCTAAAGTTACGGCGATTGAAGAATCGAAGAACATGTCAACTCTTCAACTTGACGAGTTGATCGGCAACTTGAAAGTGTACGAAGCAATAATAAAGAAAGACTCCGAGATGGTAAAAGGAAAAAGAGAGAAAAGCAAGTCAATTGCGTTGAATGCTAGGAAGGAATCTAGTGACGAGGATAGCTCAACCTCCGAAAGTGATGACGAAGAAAATGCCATGGCCGTAAGAGACTTCAAGAAATTCTTCAAAAGACGAGGAAGATTCTTTAGACAACCACATGATGAAAGAAAGGCATTCCAAAGAAACAAAGACGACAAAAGTAGCAATATCGAAAGGAAGTGTTTTAAATGCGGTGATCCAAATCATCTCATCGGAAAATGTCCAATGATGTCAAGAGATCAAAATCAAAAGGCGTTTGTTGGAGGAGCTTGGAGTGATAGCGATGAAGATGAGAAAGAAACCACAAAGGAGGAGAAGTGTCTTATAGCCAAGGCACTCAATGAGGTACTTTCCGAAACCAAATACTTTAGCGACGAAAATCAATCATTAGACGAAAAAGACCTAGATAATAGATATAATAGGTTATGCAAATTAGGTCAAAAAGTCATGACTAAAAATAAATCACTAAAACATATTAATAATCAATTAGAAAATGAGGTACTAGAATTAAAAATTAAACTACAACATTTGGAAAAAGGAAAAGAAGTTTTTATAGAATGTAAAACATGCTTAGATGTCAAAAATGAAAACGAAAAACTTAAAGATGAAATTTTCAAACTTGACAAGTTTAAAAATAGTAGTAAATCACTTAAGAAAATAATAAGTGTTAAAGAAACTTCGGGAGATAAAATCGGTATAGTATTCACCTCAACTAATGTTTCAACTAGTGAAAATAAAAATATAAAGTTTGAATGTGAATCTAGTAAACAAAAACAATTAGAGTCAAAACATAAGTATATACTTATAAAAGATAGAAAAATACCTATTGCGAGTGATGAGGAAGTAAAAAGTTTTTATAAACCATCATTCAAAGCCGAAACCGGATTTTCTAAACCAAAATTAAGATATAAAACTCCACCTCCAAATAGACCAAATAATCCTCATCCTTGGTCTAAAACCCCTCAACCTAAAAGAAATCAAGGTAGACAAAACTTTCCTAATAATAGTCATCCAATGTGGAATTATTCACATCAACCAAGTTTCAACCCTTGGGGAATACTTCCACCATACATGCAAATGCAAACCATGTTTGGTTCAAACAATTTTGGACACATGAAACAATGGGGACCAAGTGGCTAAATCGTTACTCATTGAATAATTCGGAAACTCATCTACGGTTGGCTTCTATAAGTCAATTTGACATCTTGAAGTGTTTGAAGAAAATCTACTGAAGACTAAAATGTACGCTTTCCTTTTAAGCTCATCGTTATAATATATGGTTAGATTAATGACTAGTTATTTCATGCCCATTTAGCTCATAATGCCTAGTTATATTTACATACATAATAGCTTATATGAATCTATTTAGAACCTAGAATCACTTGTTCTTTTCCCTTGGCTCTCTTAAGCTATAACGTTCAAAATGGAAATCTTCTATATCCACTATTAGAAAACTCATGTTGATGAAGTGAAATGAGTTAAGTGGATTAATCATTAACATAGAAGTAAGATTAGATTTCTCGCGTTAGAAAAATATGGATGAAACAAGCTCTCGTAGACTATGGTATTAAGTTAGATAAGTGTGCGACAACAAAGGAGCTATAGATGTTAGGTTATACCCCGTTCAACACTCTCGCATCAAACATATAGAATTTAGTCATCACTTGCTTATGATCATAGGATATGTAGAAAAGGGTAGCATGTGACAATAGCCTTAACCAATTTCCTTGAGCATGAGACCTTTAACAACCATCTTTTAAAATCTAAGAATAATGGTATTTGTTGTCAAAAATCTAGTATCTGTAAAAATATACAAAAACTTCACATTTTGAAAAAATGATTTTCTTTAGATGGCTATTTCACTTTTCTATTAACATGTTTTACTATTTCATTTTTCTTCTTAATCTATGTCCATAATTCTCTTTCGATCAAAGTCAAAGATTGGGAAATTTTTCTCTTACCCATTCTTCATAAACACATTTTGAAATAAAACCCAATCTATTTTATTCAAATAACTTTCACATCTACATTAAAAATCTACTTTCAAACATTGTTGAATAATGCTAAAAACATTTCTTTAAATCATGCATGGTGATTTCATATTTGTCATCTATATTTATGTACATGACATTTATAAGTGAACTAAATCAAATCAAGCGGACCATGGTTTGTCTATTAAGATTTTGTTTGTAACAACTCTTGAAGTCCATGCTATCACAACTCCCCACTTATTGCACATAGACACTCATTAGGATTAATTCACTAGTTTATTAATCTTCCTAATAATGGTACTATGAAATACTTGTTGTTGTTTATTGTTTCTTTGACCATATATATTGCTTGCTTAATGAGTAGGTTGCATGCTAGATAAATTTGCTTGTTTGCTCAATGTGTTTAATGAACATGCTTTGCATACATAATTATTACATGNCCCCCCCCCCCCCAAAAAAAAAAAAAAAAAAAAAAAAAATCCCATTTCTGGTAATCTGAGAACCACCAGATGGGCGGCCCCCTTAATATTTAAGGGGACTGGCCCCCATTTAAGGGGACCGGCCATCTGATGGTCGAAGGTGTTGTTTCCTTTTCTATTTTTTTAGCCCATTTCATCCTACACTTCACAAAATTCACAAACATATCCTATTCCAATCCATCTAACAAATTTTATCCATTCCTTAATCCCATCAATCCTACACTATAAACACTCCCGTTCCTCATAATCTTCCATCATCTCATCATGCCATCTCCCATCAAACCAAAGCCAAAAACCTCAAGGTTAGCAAGGATGACCGAAAAACCTGTTTAGAGAAGAAAACCTAACTCCCGAAACAAGCCCATCTCAACAAATGATGTGGCTAAACAACCAACACCTCCACCCACATTTGTTCCCAACTATACTCCCAATCCTCAAGCTCATTACAATAAATCCTTTCACAAACCTCATCATAATTACCAACATCCATCTTTGCTCCCAAAAATACACCTTCATCTCACCCAAATAATTCTTATGAAGAACATGCTCAATCTCGAAATAACAATCCAAATTTCATCACCAACACCTCACATCTTATTTCACCTACCAATGCACCATCCAAAACACCCTCCACTCATGAAATACCCTTCTCTTCCATACCTTCATCTTCATCCATTAATGATTACCCAAACTCAAAAATGTCTCCACCACCAAAAGTATCACCACCACTTTCTTCCAATTCACATGCTACTCCTATGTTGCATATCCAAACATCCATCCCAAATAACAACCACACTCCACCATCATCACCTTCCTCCGAACACTTGAATTTCATTGAAGAACTCAAGGAAGCCCATGAGCTTATTGCTCTTCTTGCTCTACACCTTGCTCAATGCACCTTGGATCAACCTCCTTCTAGCTCTCCTTCATCATCCCACAACTTGAACCAAGTTGAGAAACATGTCAACAATTGTCCTTGTTGCATCTTTCTCCAAAATCAAACCATTGCATTCAATGAACACTTCACTTGGATTGAGTATCTTCTCACTAGATCTCATCCAACATCCTCACTTGAACAACATCTAAACCCTCAATCAACATCTTCCGCTCCTAACTCTCCACCTCCAAACTCTCCACAACCAAACTCTCCAACATCCATGCACCCAAACATATACCTCCATTAATCCAACAACCTTACCCTAACTCAACTACTTTCATTCCAAACACTCCATCATCAACCATTTAAGCATAATCTATGCTTATGATTTTCACTTTCAAATAAGAATCAACCAACCTTTTGTTGCAAGCAAGTCCGATGGCTCTCTTTGGCAAATTAGGATCTTTTATTTATTACTTTGAATTAATGAATGTTTTGTTATGTGTTCATAATATTTTTTTGCTATGCTTATTGCTCTTATATTTCATATTATGCTATATATGCTTGTGCTTCTAATAGTTTTCTTGCAAGATTCCCATATCTCGATTCCTTGGTGCCCTCAAACGAGGGGGAGCACACATCAAGGGGGAGCTCTCATCCCCTCAAATTTCATTTATGAAACTTGTCGGCATAACCTTTTTGATTCTACAAAAAGGGGGAGAAGTGGATATAAACTCACTAAATACTTGTCTAAAAATTAATATTTAATGAGTTTAGGTTTTGTAATCATCAAAAAGGGGGAGATTGTTGATATAAATAATGCCTAAAAACGTTATTAATATTTTTCGATATCTTTATGTGTTAATAATCACAAAATGTAAACTCATTAAACTAAGGATTATGACGTAAACAAGTATTTAGTCGTAAATATTCATTTTAACAGCCTAATCACTTAAGGTATGAATAAACAAAATGCCTAATGCATTTTATGATCAAAAGAACATTTTCTTAATCACTAGATTTTTTATAAAATCTTATAAACATTTTATATCTTTTAGAAAATCATTTTTGGTATTAAATAAATATGTTAAATCCATTATAAATATATGAATTCAAATTTTCAACCAAAAATGGCAAAAATGTTCCAGNGTATTTAGTCGTAAATATTCATTTTAACAGCCTAATCACTTAAGGTATGAATAAACAAAATGCCTAATGCATTTTATGATCAAAAGAACATTTTCTTAATCACTAGATTTTTTATAAAATCTTATAAACATTTTATATCTTTTAGAAAATCATTTTTGGTATTAAATAAATATGTTAAATCCATTATAAATATATGAATTCAAATTTTCAACCAAAAATGGCAAAAATGTTCCAGAAAAACCTTCCCCAGTAAAAGACAAAGTTTATAGCCGTTACAGCGGGCGGCCCCCTTAATTGTATGGGCGGCCCCCTTAATAATTAAGGGGACGGGCCTCTAATTAAGGGGACCGACCACGCTCCTCTAGCTGTAAACTTTGCCTATAAATACTGGTTCATTCCTGGACTTTTTCCTCACCTTTTGCACCCCAAACTTTTTGTTCTAAATCTCTCTACATATCTTTCTAAATTCTTTGATCATATAATCATAAGCTTTTATTTCCAAGTGATCTAAGCTTCAAAAATTCAAGTGCAAAAGAAGAATACTTCTACTCTTCAAGACAAGAAGTATTACAACTTAGTGTGATCCAACCACCTAAGTTGTTGGTGTATTATACTTTGTGAATCATTCATTCAGTTGTGTATAAGGTGTATATATATTAGTTAGAAGGTGTGTATACTAGTTAGATAGTTGTGAATATAAGTAAGTAGATTAGATTGGTGGGTTAGT
>LBNU01029454.1:48506-78439 GCA_014162995.1 Artemisia annua
AAAAAAAAAAAATTTTTTTTTTTTTTTTTTTTTTTTTTTTTTTTTTTTTTTTTTTTTAAAAAAAAAACAAAGGTTTTCATAAGAAATTAATAAGACATAAAACTATTCAACCCCCCATTCTAGTTTTCCACAATAACTATTTGAATAAGTAGAAATGGTTTTACTCGTTTTCGCTGCAAAAAACCCAACCACCGTAACTGTTTGCCAATAGTTGCGAGTGTTGGTAGTTAACCGCGTTAACTGACATTAACTGCCAGTTCCATCTATAAAAACCGATTATTTTAATCTCATCTCACACTAACGAAATAAGGAATTCCTTTTGTTACGATATGTCTTCTGTGCTAAAAACCAAGTACTTTGACCACACTTATATCGCAATAGAGATTTTATGTAACCTAGACAATAATGGTCAAAATACTTTATTCGAAAAGCAGATTACACACAATTTAGTCAAATTTGTAAGATTAATATCACAACGCAACCCCAATTTTCTTAGAAAAAGAATAAGGTATTTATGTTTTATGATGGTCGAGGAGATATAGTTGAGATGACTACTAAGTTTGGAAAACTCGAAAAGTTTGAGGGAATGATTTCAGAAGGTGGCAAAAGAAGATACACGTCCTTCTTACAACATTGAAGGTTGTGCATACATCCTACAGAATCGATCTCCCAAACATTTCTCCTTCTTTATAGGCATCCTTACGTCATTCATTCTCACGAGAACAAAATAGATGCCTTCTGCAAAGAGATTGTAGCCTAGCAGTGAAATCTTCCTAAATCAATTAGTTGTGGTCCAAATGTTGTACGAGACAATTGTGTGCAATAGTTAATGTATTCAAGATCTCACAATGAATGACAAAGTTACTTTGTCATTCATTGTGAGATTGTCATATAGTGATACCCATGAGAAACTTAAGGCCCCAATTAAAAGGTTGTAGGTTCAAGTTCTGTGATGGACAATTGAGCAAGATTAGTGTGTTAGTGTGAAATTTCATATACCATAAATGCCTTTAAAAGAAGGAAAAATGTCATTGCATGTTCCTTGGTATAGTTCATGCCCGAATAAGGGTGCTTTATGTATCTATTAAATCAAGATGGATTTTCACATCCATTTGATGAATGCATACTTTTTTAATGACAATGACATGAATTATCTTGTTAGAACTAATCATATGTATATGAAACTTCCTTTCCCCCTGTAGCTTTTGACGACTAATATTTGTCTTTTAAGTTGTCACCACCCCGAAATGTCGCAGCGGAAAGGTAACCGAGGGTATGACATTCATAGCACAAAGTCAAAGGATACAAAGAACGACCTCTACATGAGTCGTTTAAAAAGTACATATTCGATTCATTGAAATAATGTTTTACAAACATAGTCCAAGAGTTTCACAAGATAAAATGAAGTTTTTGTTTTATAATCAAACGTTAAGTAATGCAACGAATCTTCGTTAAAATGAAATCCCAAAATGCGACTCTATGCCATGCTCCATGCAGACCAAGCTAGTGAAATCAAGAACCTGAGAAATACATGCTAAAATGTCAATATAAAGTTGGTGAGTTTATAAGTTTAATGTTAAGTAAAATAGTATTGTGGACCACAAGATTCACGTTAATGTTGTAACAACTACAACATCCGGTAATGTATTAGTGACTATTGTAACGTATATATCAAGAAAAATTATTAGTATTGCACTAAGCTCATGACCCCGAAGCCTTAATCGTTTCTAGTTTTGTGCCCCTGCAAGTGTTCCTTTCCATGAACACTCAAGTTCCTCAAATGATTATGCGTCTGTTTGATGTACCGGTCAAGTAGGGAAACTACCAGGACGAGGGTGTCATCCAATAAATCTATTCACAACATTCGTGCTTACTACGTAATTAAACGGTTCATGATAGTGGGGACTTAATGGAAAGTTGTGTAACTTAGGCAATACGTAAAAGTTTTAAGTACTTGTGTCCGTAAGTGGAAGCAAGCAATGTATTATCACCCCCAAAGTATTTCAAAATGAGTAGTAAACAAATAAAATTGAGGCTATGAAACTCACCTCAAGTAAGTAGTACGTCGGAAAATAATACGTAAGTTCAACGAATAGTAAATCCTAACCGCAACCTTAATAAATAAGTTGTCTTAGAAACGATACAAGAAAAAACTTCCCTTTCTTTCTCTTCTTTTTTTTCCTTCGACGAATTTCAAGAAAGAATAAAAATGTAAACTAAATACTAAATAAGAAATGGGTTTTCTTGTTCGATTTTCTATCTAAAAAAAAGTGTTCGTGAGATTTTCTCCTCTTCTCTTGGAAACAAGAAGAAAGGGGTGACTTTTTTTTTCTC
Source organism: Artemisia annua (assembly GCA_014162995.1). Taxonomy (NCBI): domain Eukaryota; kingdom Viridiplantae; phylum Streptophyta; class Magnoliopsida; order Asterales; family Asteraceae; genus Artemisia; species Artemisia annua. The sequence goes on from LBNU01029454.1 coordinate 50,841, forward strand.
TGCCCCAAGAATAGAAGTGGTTTGTTTCTTTCTATACGAAATTAAAGATTTTGTTTGTTGGCGATTTCCGACATGTACTATATGCATAAGAGTTTATAAAGTTTTATCACCTTTATATACTTGTAATGAAGTTTTATAAAGTTACGTAGGTCAAAACATTTAAAAAAACGAATAAAATGCATTTTTAGTTCTAAAAACCCTATAAAGAAGTTGCTGATTTTAAGTTTATTTCGGCTTTAAATGGGCGTAGCTCTGGTGTATGCTTATTCATACACCTTTTATTTACCAAATTAAGACCAAAACGACCAAAAACTAACCATAAATGCCAAAGATAGNTAATCCTTTTATTTACCAAATTAAGACCAAAACGACCAAAAACTAACCATAAATGCCAAAGATAGTGTGTTTTTGTGTTTGTGATCGTGCAGGTACGGATATTTCAGAAATTTCAAAAAAATCAAAGAAAACCCGACAAAACGAGCACTAGATTTGGAAAGGTTCAAAAGTCGAAGCCGGGGAAGGATTTTTCAAGTCCGGATCAACAAAAGAGCTCAAATTGTCAAAACAAATCCTTTAAGTTTCATCATTTGTCATCATTAGTCCTTGGAGAATTTTACAGAAGTGGTCCCTGGATTTTATCAATTGGCAATATTGGTCCTTACACTTTTATGCCTAAGCTAAATCATAAACTACTAATACCTTTCACTTAATCAAAATCATAAACCCAAATCTGCCAAGCCCTTATTAAGTTAAACCCAACATCACTTTAAGCCCATCACCACCTCTTATAACCCGGCCCACACCATAAACCCAGGTCAAACCCACCACAAACCCGGTCAACTCCCCATTTAATACCGTTTAAAAATAACCCGCCCCCAAACCTTTTTACCCAGAAAAAAATCACTATTACACGAACCCTAAAATCACCACACCCACAATTACCCCGATTAAACCATAATTACCCAATGATTGAGGCTTCTAGAAGCTGACAGCAGGTCAGGAGAATGTCAGAGACACATGGACCAATGAGGACAGACACACGGGATTCACAATTCACTCACACATGATCCAAGGGTCGAGATTAGAAGATTGGTGACCAAGTTTAATCAAAAGGCTGATATTGGAGATCCAGAGCCTTCCAGAGATACCAGGCTCCTCTCCTTAGTGGATATATAAGCCCTTCTCACCTCTCAATTGAAAACTGTTAGATAATTAGGGTTAGGAGTAGGGTTAAATTAGTATAGTTTAGGAAGTAATTTTAGTCTAGCTTATTGTAGCTTATTATCAGGTTTTCATTTTCGTATTGTAATCAATCACTTTGTTTTAATAAAATTTCAGTTTACTTAAATTACTTGTCAAAAATTTACTTTAAGCTTTCATATTGTGCTCATATAATTTCTAAATCTCTTTTGTGTTTTCATATACTGATCTAATGAGCTCATATAAGCTTTAGAAGCTTATTGTGAGCTTGTAGTTGTTCTTAAACTGATTTTCCTCAAACTTTATAAAAAGTCAATGAAAGTCAAACATTGGGTTGAAGATGAAGAATCTGGGTTAATGATGGTAGATTTTCGTTGCAGAGGTGGTTTTAGCCTATTCAAAGATAGGCTTGGATCAAATGTCACCTCTGTTTAGCTGAGGTTTATCCAAGTGAGTTCCTAGTTTCCTTTTATTAGCTTAATTGTTGCATATTTCATTTTATAGTGTAATTCTGTGTTTAATTGCTTGCTTACTTTTTAATTTGCTTTATTTAGTCATAATATAGTTTAGTTGAGTAGATTTCATTAGATGATAAGTAGTTTGCATCAAATTGTGACCAAACTGTTTTACATCTGCTCTGATTTGCTCTATTGTAATCTGTGGTTTACCTGCTGTTACGTGCTTGAATTTTTATTGTTCAGTGGTGGTTTTAGTAATTTGAGCTTGTTTGTTTACTCTTATTACATGTTTGTGGATTCTGAGTTTGGACTGCATGATTTTCATGGATCTGTGATCTTGTGTTTTAGTGTGTTGTTGATGTGTATTGCTGTTGTTTTGAAGTTAGATGGTGATAAGTGATAGGTATTGAGCAAATTGGTGATAGATTGTGGCTTATATCAAACTGTTATAGTGCTAATAAACCAGTTAAAGAGTGTTTGGGTCAAGTTGACTTTTAACAGTCAAACAAGGTTTAGGTCATAAATTGGATTTCACTTTGCTGTCATTTGTTCATTTGGATAGTTTAGGGATGTTTTGATTTAGTTTCTTGCTAATTACTAGCATTCGCTTATGTAGTTTGAATATTCAGATTCTAAACAACTCATTGTAGATCATATAGGGTAATTTGCATTTAGGACCTTTTAGTTAATATAATAGTTTCATACTAGTTCAGTTTTGCATTGGTGGGAGGTCTGCACAATTAGTTTAAGCAACTTAGTCCTTTAGACCACTTTTCATTAGCTGCATAAAATTTCTTAAACCAGTAAATAGACTTAAATATTAGATTATATTTAGAGCTTATACATGTTTGGAAATACATTAATAGTGATTTTTCTTGTTACTTGGTTGCTTGACATCAGATTCCATTAGCTTATGTACCTTAGTGATCAGACAAGCTAGTTTAATTTTAACTTAAATAAGCCCCTTAGACCACTGCTGCACTGTCACATTCTGTCCCAACTAGCTCCCATTTTAGCATCACAGTAAGCTCATCATAAGCCTATTGAGTCTGAATTTTGGTTTTGAAGCTTATTGGTTGCTCATTTTCATGATGACATTGTTTTTATTCTTGAGCTTGTAGGATAGGAGCTTGTGCTTGGGCTTTTAGTTAGGTACCTAGACTGTTTTGAGTTCTTGCATAGCTGATTTTTCTTTACTTATTTTTGTGCTTCTTTGCTTATCCTTCCTTCTATTTTTTATCTTCTTAGCTTATTTAGGTTAGGAACAGTAGTTTTTAGATCATTATAAGTTTGGCACAAGCTTGGCTTATCCATTTGTGACCCATTTTAACCCACTGGTTCAGCAGCCCTGCTGTCTCAGCTTGGCTTTTTCTAGACCACTTATTGGCTTATCCACTAGTCCAAATTGCTTCATTTTTGCTTTTATCAGCTCTCTAGTTTCTTGTCTTTACTATTCCATAGCTTTTACACCTTACTATTACCATTTACTAGCTTAAAATCTAGCCCAAAGTTGCCCGTTTAGAGCCGAATCTGTCAAGTAAATGTGCAGACCAGAAGTGGTTTTTGATTTTTCATTTGTTCATTTTAAGCCCTAATGCTCTAAATTTTGGTATACATGTAGTTTGGTTGCTGTTTTAGTTGATCCACATTTTTGTGAATTTTATACAAGCTTTTCAGTACCAAGAATAAGCCCCTTAAGGGCTGGATTCCCCTGTTCAGCATACCCGTCCACTTAGCCGTATTCATTCTTGATTCTAGCATTCATAAGTAGTCCTAATTCCCTAGTTATTGTTTCTTTGCACTCCCCTCTTGCTTATATTCAAGTTTTTCTAGCTTATAACCCTTAGCCTTAGCTTTCTCATAGCTTAAACATAGCTTAGAGTTGCCCATTTTGATTGTCTTTTTCATGAATTTGCTGGTACGAGTTCTTTTCTTGCTTATCTTCAATTTTGTGAGATTGTTTATGCCTTAGTTTTAGGATTTTCATGTTTTACGTTATTGTTTTATATGCTTAATTTGTTGCTCTCTAGTATACATTCACTTTCCGTAGTTATAATTACCATCATATACCTCACCTTTCACACCATTCTTAACACAAATCCCGACTTGAATCACAAGTTCCATTCTTACCTCCGTTGGGACCATGACCCGGGAATACGTACTTCCTTCGTATTGCCTTGGACTATAATGGTATAATTCTATCACATCAGTTTGCCTCGTGGGGATATTGATATGGTCATAGAAGATTTGGACTTGGAGCCAAAGGTCTATGCCATGGTGAGGGACTTTTTGGAGTAAGTCCTTGAATCGAGTCCATGCCTCGTAGAGGGTTTCGCTTTGGCGTTGTTGGAACGCCAAGATATCATTCCTTAGCTTGGTAGTTCTCCCCGGTGGGAAAAATTGAGCAAGAAAACGAGTTGTGAGATCATCCCAAGAGGTGATGGATCCTGCGGGTAGACGCTCTAGCCACTGACTAGCATGGTCTCGCAGAGAGAATTGGAAGAGACGTAATCGGGTAGTCTCTCGAGTGGCAACATCAAGGTCTATAGAATCTACGATTTTGAGGAAATCCTTGAGATGTTGATTTAGATCATCGGAACGAAGTCCATGGAATGCGCATCCACTTTGCACCAACCGGATGGTGTCAGATCGCAAGGGAGTGACATTGGCTCCTTGAGTGAGCTCAATGGTGTTGTGATAGCCATGGTGGCTAGGTCGGGAATACTTTCCTAAGGTACGGGTTCTAGGAGGTTGGTTTGGTTGTGGTTGGTGGTTTGGTTGAGGTGGGTTGTTGGGATCGAGGATGTTACCACCTTCCATGTTGGCGGATGGTAATGGTTACGAACAAAAACACGAAGAAAATAGATAGACTAAAGAAAATCCTAGAAAAATAAAATAAAAATCTTACTAGAAAGGAATCTAGTGAGTAGACCTAATTAAATAAAAATTCTACCTAAACAATAACTATTCCCCGGCAGTGGCGCCAAAAACTTGATGACGTGGGATTGCGACCACGCAACAGGTTTTACCTCTCAAGGGATCTTGAGAAGCTTGCAATCCCACCAGGCAGTGTACCTGGTCGGTGTAGTATAGTGTAGTGGTAAGTACGGGGGATTGATCGTTCTCTCACAGGGAATAGTGTTCGTTAGGTTAGAAAAACTACTCTAAAAGGTCTAAGGGTGAAGGAAGATTATTTTTGTATTTTTATATTTTTTTGAAAGCAAGTAAAATCTCGGGTTTTGGAGGAGTGGGCGGAATTAGTTGCTAGTCAACTAACCCAAAAACTACAATTGCAATTAAAAATAAAATAACTAAACTATTGTGGTTGTGAAAACTTATATGGAGACAAATGTGTTTACTTAGATTTCCTTACTCCCTAACTATCTTTTACCGGTTAATTGGTGTATGTATTACTTGCGTGGATGACGGGTGTATTCCTTAACAATTCATGGGGTGGCGTACATATCTCCCCAATTCTATGAGCTCTTATCTCCTCCTACAACGATGCGTAAAGCACCCAATCATAGGGATTGTAAACAGTGGCTCATGCGTTAAATACTACCTTAATAACCTAGTACGCATTAGTTACATGTTTCTTAAGACGTTCAAGCATGTTACCATATAGGAGTTTAGCCAGTTTTCTTAAGCCTAACATTGATGAAACATTCATCCAAGACAAGTAATAACACACCAATCAACCAATAATTAATAGTTAGGTTTCATTAGATCTAAGCAAACACAAGAAAAATCTAGCCTAGCATGTTAATTGAAAGACAAGCATAAGATATAATTAACCAACACATAGACATATTGATTAATTTAAGTGAGGACTTATCTTTAATTGAACATGAAGGATTCAAGGGTGAAAAACCCTTGAAAATACAGCCAAATTCGTCTTTAGGGTTTTTCCCAAACTTGTACCAAAAGTTCCACACTAATGAATGAAAAATAGAAAAGTATATATAGATTTTACATTCTGACGGCGTCAGGTTATGGGTTCTGACGGCGTCAGAAAGCCGTCAGCTCGTCGTCATTAGGGTTCTCGGATGGCCTAGATCTACTTCTGACGCCGTCACTTGTAAATGTGCTCTGGGCCGTCACTCTTTAGCATTACACCTGACGGCCCACTTTCTCTAACACCTGACGCCGTCAGGTGTAAACATCTTGTTTTCTTCATTGGGCGTCTAGTGTAATCTGATTTTACTCCTTTGTCAACGTTGGCTGACGGCGTCACCTTGTGACTCTGACGCCGTCAGGTAGGTTTTCCAGCTTCTTTTGAGACTTTGTCGTTTTCTTCACTTTTATGCTCCAAAAACGTCAAAATTAGCATGTTTTCCAGAATTCTTCTCAAAAGTACCTAAAATGACAAAAGGAACGATTTAGGGCAATATTTGATCACATTTAATCGAATTAGGGCTTAAATGACCCCTTAAAACGGATACACTTTTCGTCTCATCATAGCCCCAGTGTCAAATATCCAAAAATTAATCATGAAAGCAGCAGTAGCAAGCAAAGAAAAATTACATGCAGCAAAAGAATGATCCAACTCCTCATCTGAGTCATTTCCTTTCAAATCAAACTATGGCAAACTCTTCATAAGTTGCTGAAATTTTTGTGGAGTGAACATTATATTTCCCCCTTCAGCAGTTGCAGCAAGCTTCCTATTGTACTGATTCCCTTTCACAACTTTCAAACCATTACCATCCTTCCCTTTTAGCTTTGACTGTTTAAACTTTGGATGCCAACTGGGATAACCCACTTTTTCCCAACACCTTTCTGGTGGATGCCACTTGAAACCACATATGGAACATTTTTCTTTCACATTTGCTTTGCTATACAAAGCAGTAACTTCCATTGAAGACGAATCAATTTGAGTAAGTTCTCTTTGTGACTCTTCTTGTTGTAACAAAGAACAAGCGCTTTCAACAGTGGGCAATGGATTCATTAATAGAATTTGACTCCTTTGAGAACTAAAATACTCATCTAGTTCATTCAAAAACTAAAACAACAACCACATGGGGTGACCCAGTGGTTTGGATTTGGTCTCCTAAGTGGTTAAAGTCCCTGGAGGTCCCATGTTCAAACCTTGGGGAGAAAATTAATCCCCATGTGGCCACGGAGGTTCACCTGCGATGACTCCGGGCTATCCAAAAGGGTAGTCGCCCTGGGATTAGTCGGCTCGCAATGTCGAGTTGGAACCAGGTATAAAAAATAATAATAATAAAAAATAAATANCATGGGGTAACCCAGTGGTTTGGATTTGGTCTCCTAAGTGGTTAAAGTCCCTGGAGGTCCCATGTTCAAACCTTGGGGAGAAAATTAATCCCCATGTGGCCACGGAGGTTCACCTGCGATGACTCCGGGCTATCCAAAAGGGTAGTCGCCCTGGGATTAGTCGGCTCGCAATGTCGAGTTGGAACCAGGTATAAAAAATAATAATAATAAAAAATAAATAAAAAAAAAAAAAAAAAAAAAAAAAAAAAAAAAAAAAAAAAAAAAAAAAAAAAAAAAAAAAAAAAAAAAAAAAAACAACAACAACAACAACAACAACAACAACCTAAGTTCTTGCTTATGACTACTCAAAACATTTCAGAAGTTTCTGATCTCAGGTGTTATATTTGTCAAAACAGGTAGTTGAGTCATAGAATCCAATTCTTCCCAAATGCACTTCATTCTTGTATAGTATTCACTGATAGGACTACCCTTTTGTTCAACTGAATTGATTTCCTTATTGAGTTTATATTTCCTAGAACCATTACTTAAGGCAAATCTTTTCTCTAACTGATTCCAAATTTCAGCAGCAGTCCCAACAAACATAATAGATTTTGCAATAGAATCAGATACAGAGTTCATGATCCAGGAAATTACCATATAATTGCAAGTGTCCCAAAGTTCTGCTTGAACTGGATCATTCATCATCCTTGTTACAGTACCTTTTACAAACCACAACTTTCTCTTAGTTGACAAACCAATCTCCACTGATCTCTTCCAAGAACGATAGTTCTGAGCCCTTATCAATTTTTCATGAACAACTAAGGAACCAGGACCTTCATACGGATGAAAATACAAAGGATCTTGAATCAGTTGAGGATTCATTTGAGTATTTGCCGAATCTATAGAAGTGGATGGAGGTGCCATTGAAATTAGGTCAAAATTTGATCACAAGATTTGGGGAAAACTGATTTTACACACAATTAATTAGAATTATCACGAAAATTGAATCGAACACTCGAATCAACACAAGAACATGAAATAACCCCCAAATTGATCAATTACAATCAATTAACAAAAATTTAAACCATAGAATCGATTCAAATTTGAACATAAACAACGAATTTGTGATCAAAACGATGAAGAAATGAGAAACACAACCATTAATGGCTCTGGTACCATAAGAAGAAAAGAAATGAAAGAGGTGAAATGATTGTATTATCTGAATTCTTGTACAAAGTGAAGAAGAAAGTAGCTTATATACAAAAGAGGAAAACAACTTTCTAAAATGTTTACACTACAGTCCCTATGGAATACTCTAGGTGTATCTTTGTCCCTTCATGTTTCCATTAGGTGACTGTCTTCTATAGAAATTTAACCTAACAATCTGATAACGAGACTACTAACTTAATAGTTAACACAGCTAAACCCCAACATGACTACATGAGTTTGTCACTCTAAGGCTCTTGTGGCAAATGTGGTGATCGAATGTAAATCAAATAAATATATATTGTGGAAGTCGAATATATCTGATTCACAAAGGTCAGTTATTCATCCGAGGTTAATGGGTGACATTTCACGTATACAAATTTCAAAAGTTTCACAGGTGACGAAATTTGTTGGCTTTATAAAACTTATCATTGTGGCGACCCAATCATCCGTCATTCTACCTCAGAGGACGCGGCCTCCCCACTATGGCGACCCTAAAGGACGCGGTCCCCCTTCCTTTTATGCCTGCCTCGATCGGATAGACAACCTTAGCAAATGCAAAGGTTTTGTGTGGTCCCCCTCTTTTTGTGCGTGTAAGTTTTGTTTTAATAATTTTTGTGGGGTATGTTTTTTGTTGTAACTGGAGTCGCTTTACAACTTGCATAAGGTCATGTATCTGGTGACAGAACAGTCTGGTCAAATGTTGGGTTACCATTAATACTAGTCTAACACCTATTAATGTTTGAACTGCAAAGATGGTCAATTAATCGGTTTTACGAAATGGATAAAACTAGGATATAGAATTAAATCAATCGTGTGATATAGGATGATTCTGATGATCATATGTTCGGTTTTACGAAATGGATAAAAATGATGTTTGTGTCCGAAAATTCGGATATCTAAAATTTCAGTTAAGATATTAGAAATACATATGATGTCTTGGTAATTGAAGATACTTTTTATCAAACACTTGTTAGGCATTTTCGCTCAAAATTATACAGCATAATAGGCATAATAGCCGCAGCCCTTGGGCTGTTAACGGCGTATCATTGTTCTTGCCGCCTATATCGTAAGCACCAAAAAAAGAGACCAAGTTAGAGCTCGAGCTCGGCAGGCGTCATTAAGAATGTGTATGGAGATGGCGCCGACCGCACTTGTTATCGAGTAATTATTGTTTAAGAAATGTAATTATTGTTATTTATTTTTTTTTTTTTTTTTTTTTTTTTTTTTTTNTTTTTTTTTGAAAGGAAAACTTCATTCAAACACCACAAGCGGTCCTCAAAGCGAGGACCCCCGGGCAAACAAACGACATTACATCACGACTAACGGGTAATTACACCAATTATTCCACCCTATGTCATTCCATCTAGATCTATTACGAATCCAAAAATACGTCGTGGATTTGATTATCTGAACAATCTCTATAGGTCTTCGATGCTTGTTTGAAAAAATGCGGGCATTACGCTCATTCTATATATGAGCTTATTTTACTCATAAATGTTGTATAATTTTTGTTAAAAAGTATCCATTATGTAATTACATAAATGTTAAAAAGTATCCATTACTCATAAATGTTGTATTACATAAAATATCCATTATGTAATTTTGTTTATCCATTACATAAAATATCCATTATGAAATTTTTGTTGGTCTATGAGCTTATTTTACTCGGCGTGTATTTTATAAGCTTCTTTTATATTTGTGGGCTTATTTTGTTAGACTTATGTTTTATCAGACCGTTTTCTTTCAGTTTATTTTCAAGCTTATGAGCTTATTTTCACTTATTAAGTCGTAATAAGCTCGTAGGGGTGTTTGGGTTAGATTATTTGAGGGGCTTAATAGCATATTGTGTTTTCAAAAACTTTTAAGCTCTTTAAAGGTGTTTGGATAAGTTTATTTTTAGGAGCCTACTTTTTTTTCTTCCGGGAGGACATAAGCTTATTAAGCATAAGCTTCTTAGGTGGGATTTTTGAGAATGTATAAGCTTTTAAGCTTGAGCTTACCCAAACACCCAGGTAAGAAAAACAGCCTAAAATGATAGGCGAATGAAAAATAAGCTAATAAGCCTCAAAAATAATAAAAACAAGGTGTTTTGGATGATGACAAACTATCCTTTTTACCTTTGAAATAAGTGTTTGGATTTTCGTTGTCCAACTAGTAAAGATTTTAAGCTTTCGCTAACAATTCGTTGTCCAACACATCGAATTTTTTCCAATTAGTCTGCATGTTGACCAAACCGATTAATAAAGTCGATTAGTGAAAATCGAGACGGTTAATCCCCGCCTAACGACTAGTCGGCCGCCTAGTCCGATTTTTGCAACAATGATAAATTCTATATGGCTCATCTTTTCCATCACACTTCACACTTGTTATATAAAGAAAGATAATCGTTTGACATAATTTCTATGGCATTATCATTTTTAGATTTTTATCTCGATGCTGCAAAATAATTAACACGTTGCTTGTTTTGTTAACTCCTCGTCAGTCTTTATTTTTTCTTAGTTTTCGTCAACTGAATTGCTCTCTTTCATCATGTAGGATTTAGAATCTTTGTATCCGGTTCATTGGTATGAACAAAATGTATTTGGTTTGTATAACCCATGTGTTTGACGTTTGCATAAGCTAACCCATGTGTCCTGGGGTGTTTCTTTAAGCTTATATGTGGGCTATAGCTTATTTGATTTGAGCTTATATAACATAAGCCCCAAATTTCCAGCTTATTTTGAAACTTGTGGGCTTATATAAGTTCAGTATGATATACAATAAACGTATATAAGCCCACAAGTTTTAAAATAAGTTTGGAAAATTGAAGCTTATGTTATAAAAGCCACAAACAAGCTCATAAGCCATATATAAGCAAAAACAAACCCCACCGTAGTTGATGGGTTTTACATCTAAGCTTATAAACCAAACAGCCGCAAATCCACTTTACCTAATAAGGCTAATATACATATTATAACTATGTCCAATAGTTGTGGATATTGATTCTTGTAAAGAAAAAATTTAAAGACAGATGTTCCTTAGATTAGTTGGGAACCATTATGCTCAGAAGCCAAGCGTAACAAAAATATTTCATTGAAAATACTCAACACAAAGTTAAGTAAATTCTTACATGTTAGCTTTCTCATCACTGCATATAAACCAACAAATAAACAAATCTAAAATACTCGCAAAAGCAAACTGAAAATAAATTAAAAAGGGCAGAAACCAACAAAATGCAAAATATAGCTACTAGTCATTTGAAGAAAAATGTAATAAAACCATCTTCCTCCAATCGTGTTAAGTAGCATACATTTTATTGGCACCGTGCAAAAGGTTGCTTGTTTTTTAATTAGAACAAAGCCCCTGTATCGTATGCCTTTTTAACCTCTTCAAGAATTATATATACACCATACTAATCAATTTGTACACTCATGAATCTTATATCTTTGACAACTTCTCTTTATAATATAGTTGCAACGATACACGATCCGTAAGCGTACAAATAAATTAACATGAAGTAAAGATAGAATAAGAAATATATCCGGAATATTGTGTCATGAAAAAAACAAAGAATTTAACATGGGTCTTAAAACCGGATGAATTAAATCTGGGCTCTAAGCGGCAGTCAAGTCGCCAATAAATCGACGCCTGCTGTTGACTCGTATTATCAGAGCCTAATAAACAAAAATTTTCTAAAAAAATAACAAGATCTTGAAAAAAATTGTGTAAAGAAAAAAAAAATAGATTTGATCTAAAAATGAAGGGTGGTGTATGAGGCTGGTTTGTTTTGCGTTAGAGATGTAAATGAGATGTATATAAAGAGGGTGGATGGTGTGGTTCAAAACCCTAATATGATGAGGATATGAAAATTTGGGCCTATACTGTTTTAAGCCCAAGAAGTGGAACAGGCCGTGGTTTTTCTATCGGATTTTGCATAAATGCTTCATGGAGACATGGATTGTTGTTAACATAATAAATTTACAAATGTAGTTTTTGACTATAAAATCCATACCAAGTTAGCCAATGATCTCGAAAGTTTCGATTCGGATTTCCACAAACGAATTGTGACAATCAAGCCGAACCGGTTTCATTAGACTATTACATATAACCAAAAGTTCTTTATAGATCCAACTTTTACCATAGAACCCATCAAGCAATCTTAGCCACTCATTTTTTTTTATCAAAATAAAAAAATAAACTTCCCCCTTTTTTTAAAACTTAAATAGTTCGCAAATCGTTAAGCTACAAAAAAAATACCATCGTGACGAGAATTAAATTATCTTTCTATAGACATGCATTGTTATATACTTTCAACGAACTTTTTTTTTCGATGAACTTTATTTTTTTCGCCCAGAAAAATCATATATGATTCGTAAGAATCATATATGATTCGATTTAAACAAATCATATATGATTCTTACGAATCATATATGATTTTTTACGAATCATATATGATTTTTACGAATCATATATGATTCTTTCTGGGCGGAAATTAAAAAAAAAAGAGTTCGTCGAAAAAAAAAATCGTCGAAAGTATATAACAATGCATATTTATAAAAAGATCATTTAATTCTCGTCGCGATCGTATTTTTTTTGTAGCTTGAAGATTTACCGTTTGCAAGATATGTTGCTTTGAAAAAAAAAGTGAAAATATAAATAGGTGGCTATGATTGGTTGATAGGTTCTATGGCATGTATGGGTTCTTCATGGATCTCAACTCCATATGTCTGTTTAGCTAAGCGCTTAAATGCAAAGTCACAAAAAAATAAAAAGTATATAAAGTCACTAACTTTCGACACGTGTCCTCTTTTTTTTCTTTTCCTCCAACCCACTCTCCATTCTTCATTTCCCTCAACCCCGATCCAGTTCTCTTCTCCTCCCAACCACTATCCATTTTTTCATTTTACTTTATTAAATTCGTGATTATATCAATCCAATTCATGTTTTAATTACATCAATTTGATTATCCAACTTTTTCAATTGGGAATATAATATTTTCAATTTCATAGTAAATTTCTTTAGTATTTCTCAGGTTTTTATTCTAAATTAAGATCAATGATAGCGTATGGGAGCTCTGGTACAAATGGCTAGAGCCCATACACTCGATAGATGCCCAAAACAGGCCTATAACTGACACACTAGGCAAGGGTCATACTGGGATCTTATCTCAAAGGGATGTTACAACAGATAACACGTGTCACTACGGCGTTGGCTTAGATGTAAGGATGCAAACATCTCGCTGATGCATGCATGGAACATCTCATGCACCAAACGAAGCTAAGAATATCACACCACGTGTCATTCTTATCTCCTTTCTTGGATGTCTATCATGTGGACCATCCTAAACCTTTAGATTGCATTCATTGGTGACACAAAATCCTAAATGCATCTCTATTGATACAAGTCCATTTCCACGAAATGGACCAACTCGAATTCACCGTGAAGCTAATTAATCTTCATATACACACAGACTCTATAGTCGTCACGTGAGTGCTACCCTCAACTCTTGGCTCAGGTCATAACTTTAGGTCCTTATCGAACGTGGAAAATCAAACGTACGATTATAACCACCCCATACATACCATTCGACATGGCGTCATCCGTGTTATACGCAATATAATACAAGCCACTATTTCCATTTTTTCCGTTCACCAAAAAAATGTGTTTCACCGGAAAAATAAAATAAAATAATAATAATAATAATAATAATAATAATAATAATAATAATAATAATAATAATAATAATAATAATAATAATAATAATAATAATAATAATAATAATAATAATAATAATAATAATAATAATAAAGCTTCATTTTTTCACCACAAAAACCTTGATTCATAATTACAAAACCTATTTTTACAACCATGATGAATCGAAAAAATCATTTAAAGATCAAAAACTATCATAATACCCAACAATCGCATCATGTTTATATGATCCAAATAAGGATTATAGGCAAAAAGCGAATTAACAAGGTACTCGAAATTAAACTCCGACAACAAAGGAAGAATTTCTTTAGGAAGGGTTATGTCATTCTAAGGATCCAGCGGTCATCATGGCGTTTTGCTTCACACAAAATTAGCATAATCAACATAAATAGAGGCAGCTCAGTCAACATCATGTTCGACCACTGTTTTAAGCAACCACCCGACAACGTCAGAAAACTAATCCATCTCGCAACTATTCCGCTTATTGGATTCTCTTCTGAGAGATCCATACATGATGGAGTAATTCACTTAGAAACAACATTGGGAACTTATCCATTGTCACGAACAATTGTCAAGGAAGTTAACGCTGTCAAGTCAACTTCCAGATACAATATTCTATTTGGCAGAACAACAATACAACTATTATGTGCAGAGGTGTCAACGATCACGTCACATGTGTAATTTCCAACAAAATCCGGGATATCTGCAGTCATGAGCGATTATCCAAGAGAAGACCTGGAGCTAGCAGCAACAGTAAACAACATGACCATCAGGGAGATAAAACGGGAAGCTCTGCCTAGAGACAACGAAAATGAAGAAAATGTGGTGATCAACGAAAAGCACTGTTAATACAAATATCGCCTAAAAATGTTATTTATATTTTACGATCTTTGCTAAGTTTTGTTAACGACAAAGTGTAAACTTTAGTTTTTAGTAAAACATGATTATAGTTTAAGTCTTGCTTAAACTAGACTTTATCTCATTTGCTACACTTACATATTAAACATAACATTGTTATATTTCTAAATATAGAATATATAACATGACATCATGACATGCATCATGAGCATTTATAGAAAGCTTTCTTAGTTGAATATCCATAATGTCTCTTACACATTTAGAAGGTTTCTCACTCTATCTATTGTGTGTTGACTTGAACAAACATGATTTGACATTGCTTGATATGGAAAGATTTCTTGTAGTCTTTGACTGTCAGACCTGGCGGAACCCTTGGGGTACAAGGGCGGAACCCTTGTTTTGGTTCCGCCGGATCCGCCAGTCTGCTGGATTGGTTGGCTATAAATACCAAGCCACTTGCAATAAATCACTCATCACTTTTAGTTATACTTTGCATATAAACTCTCATTTATCTCATCTAACTCAGTAGCAACTCACTTGTGCGATTCTCTTATGTAGAAAGGAAGTTCACAAGTTCATCCGAGAAGTTACAAGTTTCAACTCAACGTTGCAAGACTTGTTAGACTTCCATTGTGTAAACTCATATAGTTTATACTTCATTTGTATTTTGTTAAGAAGTGATCGGTTAGTATTTTAGTCCTCAAAATACATTAAGTGATAGGAGTGGTTGTACCTTTGTAAAAGAACTCGACATCTAGCTTAGTGTCGGAAATAGTGAATAGGCGACGTTAGGGTGGTTCTACCTTGAACTAGGACCCGGTATTTAGCTTTCTACCGGATAAAGTGTAAGCGACGATTGTAAGGGTTTCTCCACCGGTGAAAAGGAGCTTGTTGACTAGTGCTTGAAACTCTCGAATTGGAAACTCGGGGCGTAGAGTAGGGCAAGGAAAAAGAGTCCTTGTAGCCGAACCACGATAAACAATCGTGTTATGGTTTGATCGTTTCTCTCTTTATACTTGCATATTGTTAGAATTGTTGGTTACACGTAAAGCTTTTCAAAGATTAACAAGTTAAAAAGCGGTAAACTATTCAACCCCCTTCTAGTTTTCCACAATTGGCATCAAGAGCTACGTTACTCAAGATCTTTAAAATATATTGTATTTTAAAACTTGAATCGATCCATGGATTTTGAAAATCTCAAAGAAGGGCAATCTATTCAAAGGCCACCGCTATTTGAAAAAGAAAACTTCCTTGAATGAAAAAGTAAATTTGAAAACTATGTAAGATCAATTGATCAAGATCTTTGGCATATTATTTCCATTGGTGATTTTAAACCAACAAAAACAAGTTTTGAAAACCAAGATGATTATCAAATTTGATAAAAACACTAAAGCTAAGATAATGATTTATAAAGCTTTACCTAGGATTGAATATGAAAGAGTGTATTTACCAAACGGCTAATGATATTTGGAAAAATATATTAAACTTTCATCAAGAAATATGTCAAGTCAAAGATGATCAATTTGATCTTACATATGAGTTGTTAGTCTTCGAAAAACTAATAGATAGACATTTAGTTGAAGTAAATACATGTGCTACGAGTTTAAATGTTTTTAATGAAGGTATAAGTGAAGATGAAAACTTGTGTCTAGCTCAAAGAGGACTTGTTTATGAATCATGGAGTGACACGGATGAAGATGATGACAATTATCCAGTTTGTAGTCATGAAGTTGATAAAACCACAAACAAGGTACAACTTGAAACCGAACACTTTTGTTTTGACACTTTCATCTTAGAATTCCCTAAACTAGAAAATGAATCTAAACATTTAAGTAACATGGACCTAAAAGCAATCTTTAACAATGAACCATCAAAATCTGTTGAGAATAATTTTGAAAAGGAAATCATATTAGAAGATAAAATGTCTAGACTTGAGAGTAATGTTGAAATTGACCTAGAATGCAAAATATGTCAAGACTACAAACATGAAATTAAAAGACAAAATGAAAAAAGAAAAATGTTAGTTAAATTTGAAGAAAGTTCAAAATCCCTTGAAAGATTATTGAAAAGCCAAAAGGCATTTAGAGATAAAACCGGATTAGGATTTAACTTAAATGAACCTTCAACAAGTAAAACAAAGCAAGTTAAGTTTGTTAAGCCTAGAAGAGAAATTTAGAAGTAACTCCATCTCTAATAGAGACTTACGATAAAAGGATTAAGGATATCATGTTCCATGCTTTTATATGTTTGTCTAACCTCCTTGGATTCACGAGTATTTGAGTTTCCAAGCTTTCCTACAAGTCAAGATAAAACGCTTAATGATTATCTTCATGATAGCTTCTCTATGGAACTTAAAAGGTACGCATTATTTCTACTCACCTATTGATTGACACATGCTTTTAGCTTAAGATTCATCGTGTGTAGAATTAGTAGTTCATAGCTTTAGTTGTTCTTTCTTTAGTAAGTTATAACGAGGATTGGATCCTCTGTGGTTAAAGGATTTCCACATAACAATGAATGGGAGACATAAGGTGCATCGTTTCACTTAGCCTTCGGACATAGAAAATTGGAACTCTCGAGTGAGTCTCACTTAATACTTTTCTACAAGTAAGGTAACTATGAATCTCCTAAGTGATAAGATAACCAACACTTTTTTGATGCTTGCAAATTCAATAAATAAAATACTCCACAATAGTTTATGAGATAATATCATCTAAACACAAAGATTTTAATTTTAAATCATATCTTAAAAACTATCGTTTAGTAAATCTTCACATGAAGCATACAAAAAGTAATGGAGTACATCAAAACATTTTTTTTAAGAAAACATTGTACTCTAAAATATCAAGGTTTTGCACATTAAAATTCGATTTTAAGTTTTATGAAAACATACTTCTTGGATGGTGTCATAATAACAAAGGTTATACTATTTTGAACAAGGAAACCTAATGAATCGAGAAATCGTTAAACTCAACACTCAACTAATGACCATCTTACTTTAAGACATCACCTTCGGTAAATTATAGTTTAGTGAAAAATTGAATAATGGTAAGATAAGAGAGTTTAGGAAATGACAAGGAAGATGGACTATTAAATAAGAGAATTTACTAAAGGATTTAAAAGTCATTCATTAGATTAGTGTCATTAGGAATTTTAATAAAAGAAACCATAAAGACATGAACTGGAACTAACGTATGTTGTCTCGTGTCAAGGATTGGTTTAAAACAAGTATCTTGGGATAAATAAACAAATCCGATAAAAATAAATTTTTGACCTTACCATCTCAATCGAAAAGCTAAATCATAATTGGATCTTACAAAATAAATAAAGATGTTGGAAAGAAAATAAACAAAGTTAAGATAAGAATACTATGAAAGACTTTTCGCAAGCTCTAAACAGCAAGGAATAATCACTTAGAAGTCATTCCTAGTTCCTCACAAGTACACAATGAATTACGTGTTCTATGTCTAAACAAGGATGAGAAAAGTGAATCCGTAGATAATACTAAATAAAGAGACATGATTGAAAGTCTACTTTACCTCACGGCTAGTAGACCCGACGTTATGATTAGTGTTTGTTTATGTGCTTGTTTTTTTTTAAGAAGATTATAATCCACCTTGAAGCCTTTAAACGTAGTTTTATATTAGTGCATACTTAGAATTATGGTATCCCAAAGGAACGGGAGTAGACACCATAGTGTATGACAACTTGGACCATGCCGATAACTATGTTGATATAAAAGGCACAAATTGTATTTGTACTTTTACTTAGACATTGTCTCACCTCATGCAACTTCCACATACTAAAGCCATGTCGGGCTGAAAAGCATGTCAACAAGTTCCTTAAGATCAAGAAGGATCCCATCAACCTCACATTCTCGATTAATGTCATTTTCATCATTTAAGCAACAACAAAGGAAGCATCGACCTCAGTGATAACTCAATCCAATGTACTCTTACTGAACGTATTAATGTCTATCATCATTGCCTTGGTAAAAATGTTCATTAAGGGACATCTCAACCAAGAAAGTTTCATACGAAAACCACATTGTCAACACGTTCATGAAACCTCTTAAATAAGAAACATTTATTCTTCTTAGACTTAGTTTAGGACTCAATAAATCTATACTATAGTATTGAACCTTAGAATAAAATCACAAAAATCAAAACAAATCAAAACATTTTTCATCTCTGCTGATATGGCGGAACCTTTCGACCTAACGGGCGGAACCCCCATTTTGGTTCCGCCTGGTCCGCCAACTCTGCAGATCAAAATATCTCTAGTTTAAACCAAACACGCCCTAACCCACAACAATCACTTATTCATAGCTACTATTCATGATTAAAACATCACCACACACGAAAAATTAGGGGTTCTCTTCAATCATTCCTCACTCTAATCAACTTTGTAAGTATTCTTAACATAATTGTGTTTTCAATCTAGGTATAACATCTTCATTTACACACTATAATTAAAATCTTAGGGTTTATGCATAAAATTGTTAATTCATGAAAAACCTTGGTTAAAAACAAAACTAATCATGTTTCCCCTTGATTATGTTCTTGCATACTTTAAACAACATCACAATTAGCCAAACATCCCTTATAAAACCTTTTTGAAAAATCACATTCACCATTAGGACACAACATTTCATCACATTATTTTACCGGGGTGAATTAACCCTTTTACCCAAAAAAACATTTCATCACATTGTTAAAACAAATGAAAAACATTATGTAAAAATCATTTGCACAAAACTCTTGAAAAAGAGAATGCATAACCCATATGCATTTTTGATTACATTTAAAACTACATTAGAAACATTAGGGTCATCATGTGTTTTAAGACAAAATTTTCATCATAAAAACATTTTAAGCATCAACATGTATCTAAGATAACCACATCTTCACATTGCTTGCATAAAGGCACACACTAGATCACTCTTACTTTAAAAAGTCATTGATCTCAACTAAAATATAAAATTTTGTGATTTCTAGGAATCAACATGCCTCCCGCAACATTCTCCGATCACAAAGGCACCCTCAAGTATCTACCCAAACACCATATGACCAAAGGTCTTACTCCATACCGAGTCAATGTCTCTAAGGGGCTAGAGAAACGTTATGTTCATGAGGGGAGAACCATTGACCCATCCTTTCTAGAAGGAAACTCCATTCGCCAAGACTTAGCTACCATCAACTTTGATTGTCTCCTAGATATTGATGAGCCAATTTGTCCTAGGTTCATTCTAAAATTCTATGCTACCGTAGATCTCTCGAGTGATGAAGATGGTGAGATATCCGTGGAATTTTTCATTAATGAACACAAAACGGTTTTGTCTCTAGACAAATTTGCTAAAATCCTTGGTATTCCAAACAATGGCACTTGTCTTTATACAGACAAATGGCCACTCTCTACTCTAGATACCATTGAACAAGATCCCTCGTATGCCACTCCTCTTGTTAGCAAGGAAGTGCTTCGTGACCATCTCTTCACAAGAACTTCCATAACTAGGAAAAATCATTCGGGAAGTGAAGTGAACAAAGACCCGTTTGGAATGGAACTTAATGAACTTAAACCTCAATTTAGGAAATGGGAAGAGGTTCTTGGGGATAATGTCATAAGTTCCATAGGAAATAGAGATCATGTGAACACAAGTCTAAGTTATATGCTATTTAGTATCTCCACTAGACAACCCTTCAATTTGGCTTACTACATGGCTAAAAGAATGGCCGATATACCTCTTAATGGAAAAACCGCTCTCCCATATGGAATGCTCCTCACCCATCTCTTTAGAGTCGTCTCACCTATTCCGCCAAATAGCTGAGGTGTTCGCCTTGATTATCCACTCATTCCTCACACCTTTGTTCCTCTTAGTGGTAAGAGAGTCTTTAAGACTCAAGGGAAACGCCTTCGTTCTCCTTCACCTTCATCCTCATCTTCATCAATGAGCGAAGACGATGGTCTTCCAAACTCTAAGTTAGCCCCTCTCGAGTATCTTGAAAAACTTCCCACCATCAAGAATGAGTCAGAGGAATTCAAGCAAACGAAAGGAATGTGGAAGTGCATTGGAAGGTACATTGGAAAGATGAAGAAGAAGTTGGATCGCTTGTGAGAGTTATGTTTAAGGAGCGTTTGGCACAATTGAGTTTAGGGCTTTGTAGACATTGAAACTATGTGATCTATGTTATTTTGTACTTCTATGCTTTATTATTATGGTTGGACAATGTATTGGTTTAACTATGTATGCAGGACGACGACATTTGAAATGTTGTCAAATTTTCAAATATGCGAAAATTTCACTAAGTATAGGAACCTCCAATCAAAGTCTATCGGTAAGAGTGTTTTTACATTCATTATTTGCATTTCCTATTCAGATATACCTTAAATTTTATGTTCCAAGAGTTTTCGGAAAAACTGGTTTTCGTCTCGACCCTCGTGCAAGTGTTCTGTCTGCTCTCAGACACCTGACGGAACCAAAAACAGGGTTCCGCCAGTGCAAATTTCTGGGTAAACCAAGTTTGGCCCAACGGATCAGACGGAACCCAAAGTAGGGTTCCGCCTGTGTAAACGGTAGGTTCCGCCAGTTACCTGCAAAAAACTTTTTGTTTTTCAAAAATTTACACCTTCTTGAAAGACCAAAATCATTTTCATTAGTAAGAAACATCTTCCCTTAATTCAAACCAACACATTAGGATCACTCTTACTCACTAGCACAATTAGGAAGCTTCTTCCCGCCAAAATTCCAATTCAAACAATATAAACCCAAGGAACCCTCCATAAGGTTCCTTGAAATCCGTGGAACTTCCTAACCAAATCCCTTTCCATGATCACATAGCATTTAGTGCATAAGTTAGTCTTTCACTCCATCCAACTCCATTGGATTGACTTCCAATGACTTGACAAGTTCTTGGAACTCTTCCAAATGATTAGAAACCTCCAATTTTGTATGGAGCAACATCAAATACAAACACTCCTTTCCATAACATGTTCTTCCTATAAATCAACCAACATTCATACTTCCAATTCACACCATCACCACCACTTCTCTTAATCTCATAAGCCTAGCTAACCAAAGTCTTGAGATGACTAAATCCAACACTTCATCCGAATCATCAAGATCTATTAGGAAAACCGCTAGGATTAGTGTAAAACCATGTTGCTTCAACAAAACCATTCAACTAAGCTCATCATCATCAAGTGATTCCTCACTCAACATTTCTTCACCTATTCAAGATACAAACTTCCTCAACCTTGCTACTCCAACACCATCTCCGAAACCTTGCAATGCAAACATAATCACTACTCCGCCACCAACTAAAACACCAAGTGATTCAACACCATCTTCCGCACCAACTCAACCATCAAAAACTCCATCACCTCAATCACCAACATTAACACCAATGGAACTTTTCCAAACACCACCAACATCACCACATCCATTTTTGGAAACTTTAGAAGACCTACCACCTAGATCATCAAACCCACCACCATTGCCTCTTTTTGAAACCATTACTCAAATGGAAACCCAACAACAACCAAGCCTTCAACCAAGTCGTTCTTTAGATCGTGAACCACATCAACCATCATTGGTAGAGCGTTTGACTTACCGATATGCTAGACCCTCAATTTTTCCACAAGATCAAGTTCATGCACAACCACAACCATTATTGTTCCACCCAACTCACAAAGACATTCATGGTCCTCTTTACGGAGAACCAAGCTTCCACTATCATGATCAACAACAAGAACTCAACACTCGTTTGAACCATTTGCATGCTTTCAAACATATGGTTGACTCTCATCTCAACCATGTCATGGATTTCCAAACAACTCTATACTCATCCATTGTAGGAAATCAAAACACCTCTCAACCATCCACATTTGCTTCATCAACCACCAATAATCCACCAACAACCAATGAAATTCCTCTTCCATCGAATTTTCCCCGCCATGATTGCGGACATTATGAGAGAACCGCTCACATAATTGAACGGTGTCAAACGGACATCCGTGAGCTAACATATGAAATGAGATTTATCCTAAACCACATTTTGGAGAGTCTAAATGCCATCTCTCATCCACCACAACACCCTTAGACCTTGCCTTAAGAGGATGTTTCTTATTAAGGATTATGATAATCTTTTTATAGATGTAGTAATGTCCTTTCTTTCTAAGTTATTTTAAAATTTTTGTTTTTCCTCAAAAGTAGAAGTTTTATTTCTTGTCTTTAATTTGACCTTTGTCAAAATAAAATTTTACTAGAAATAAAAATCAATTATACTATATTAGGCATATTATGGATTGACCTTTAGGAGTATAATGGGAGTTCTAAATTGCTCATGACTTGTTCTATACTTGTTTCTTGTGGCAACTAACTCTCTTTTGTAGGTTCAAAATCCATGAATCCTCACCTGGCACTCCATTTAGGGAGGGTATTGTCCAAAGGAGAGCATTTGCATAATTCCGCTTCGCATATCTTCTTTTTGTTTCGACAAAAGGGGGAGAAAATATATTTTAACTTATAAAACTTATAATGATTTTCATCAATTAAGTAAAACAAGTTTAAATATAAACTTTTAAAGACTTAACACCAGAATTAGTGATTTACCTAAAAATAAAGTTTATGTTTTGTCATCAACAAAAAGGGGGAGATTGTTAATACAAATATCGCCTAAAAACGTTATTTATATTTTACGATCTTTGCTAAGTTTTGTTAACGACAAAGTGTAAACTTTAGTTTTTAGTAAAACATGATTATAGTTTAAGTATTGCTTAAACTAGACTTTATCTCATTTGCTACACTTACATATTAAACATAACATTGTTATATTTCTAAATATAGAATATATAACATGACATCATGACATGCATCATGAGCATTTATGGAAAGCTTTCTTAGTTGACTATCCATAATGTCTCTTACACATTTAGAAGGTTTCTCACTCTATCTATTGTGTGTTGACTTGAACAAACATGATTTGACATTGCTTGATATGAAAAGATTTCTTGTAGTCTTTGACTGTCAGACCTGATGGAACCCTTGGGGTACAAGGGCGGAACCCTTGTTTTGGTTCTGCTGGATCCGCCAGTCTGCTGGATTGGTTGGCTATAAATACCAAGCAACTTGTAAGAAATCACCCATCACTTTTAGTTATACTTTGCATATAAACTCTCATTTATCTCATCTAACTCAGTAGCAACTCACTTGTGCGATTCTCTTATGTAGAAAGGAAGTTCACAAGTTCATCCGAGAAGTTACAAGTTTCAACTCAACGTTGCAAGACTTGTTAGACTTCCATTGTGTAAACTCATATAGTTTATACTTCATTTGTATTTTGTTAAGAAGTGATCGGTTAGTATTTTAGTCCTAGACGTTAGGGTGGTTCTACCTTGAACTAGGACCCGGTATTTAGCTTTGTACCGGATAAAGTGTAAGCGACGATTGTAAGGGTTTCTCCACCGGTCAAAAGGAGCTTGTTGACTAGTGCTTGAAACTCTCGAGTTAAAAACTCGGGGCGTGGAGTAGGGCAAGGAAAAAGAGTCCTTGTAGCCGAACCACGATAAACAATCGTGTTATGGTTTGATCGTTTCTTTCTTTATACTTGCATATTAATTAGTATTAATTAGTTAGAATTGTTGGTTACACGTAAAGCTTTTCAAAGCTTAACAAGTTAAAAAGCGGTAAACTATTCAACCCCCTTCTAGTTTTTCACAAGCACCTTGATCAAAATTTCTTTTTATATGTAGTATAGATGCGTAATCAAAACTGTGCGGTAGATATTTTTAAAACTTCCAGTTAGTTTTTAAGGAATATGTCATCTAATAGTAACCAAGTTTTATGAATGTTTAGTTTTTATGTTTTAACTTTCTCATAATTTATGTTGAAAAGAATTGATTTAACACATTTAAAAAAAGGAAATTTACCAAAATAGATCAGTCGCCATGCATCTTATAATTTTTTTGACCAGAAATAATTTTAATTCGAAAATAGATCGTGTGACCGGACAACTTCTACAACCCCAACCATAAGCCGACACTTAGCATGTACTTGGGACACTTGTCGAATTCATGGGTGGGTGTTGTAATGTTGCCCAGTCGTCCGGTCTATTTTCGAATAAAAATTATTTTTGTTCTAAAAAGTGATAAGCAATAGAACGACTAATCTATTTTGATAAATTTCCTTTTTAAAAATGAGGTTAACTAGATACATTGGGCTTTGTATACAACTTTTTCTGTTCATAAAAGTATATTTTACGATTTAAGATCATTTGAGGACCAAACTTATTTTACATACCAAATTATTAATCTCCACCCTTGATCTAATGGATGAGATTAATCTCAAAAATTTAAAAAAGCCACTTTCATCTATTTTATTTTATTTATTTATTCAAATATCAATATCTTTCAAACCGTTAATCGTTAAACGAAATAAAAGAAACCGTTACGACGAGCATTTAATTATCTTTCTATAGATAGACACTTTTATATACTTCCGACAATTTTTTTTTTTTCATGTTTTTCACTTTTTTTTCATTACTGAAATTTTTATGAAAAAATCATATGTGATTTAACACTAATATAGTAATATCACATGTGATATTACATATCATATGTGATATTACATATTATATGTGATTTAACACTAATATCACATGTGATATTATATATCATATATGATATATCACATGTGATTTTTCATGCAAATTTCAGTAACGAAAAAAAAAAAATGAAAAAAACGATTTTTTTTCCGAAAGTATATCAAAGTGCCCGTCTATAGAAAGATAATTAAATGTTCGTCGCAAGGTGTAATTATTTTCGCTTAACGATTAACGGTTTAAGAAATATTGAATTTATAAAAAATAGGTGAAATATTAAAATGCTTTTAATCTCAACCACTGTTTTTTTTTAGATGATAGGTGGAGATGAGTCCCTTGTATGTAAGAAAAGTTTGGTATGTAAAATAACTCTCCTCATATTTTACATGTTGCGATTTTTAAAAGCTTTCAAACTTTTAGAAATTCTTAATATACGTAAATGAAAATATTTATAAATTTGATACTACATGCTTCTAAAACTATAAAAATGAAATATAAAATCCGTAACAACGGGCGACATTTTGAATACATTATCATCGAACTAAATGCTTGACAATACAACAACTAACAAATAATGCATTTCATAGAGCTCCGAAATATGTCTAAACAGAAACACAAAAAATTAATACCAAAATTTCATTAATCTTTATTCTTATAACGCTGGATAATCAAATGGAAGTGGCGAAACAACAGATGAATCCGATAAATTCCTATGAACAAACCCGTAATTCCGAAGAACTTGATTATCAGCAAAATTCAATGCCTTGTTCATTGCATCCATACAACCCTTTCCGGTAAATAGCGGGTTATGTTCCCCATTACAAGGCTGACAACCCGCGAAATGAGTCACAAAAGGCCGTCTCCAAGTCCCAAACTCGTTACCAGCATCTTTTAGCAATGCTTCTCTTAACACGCCGTACCTTTCACTAACCATTTCCGCGTGTCGCCTTCTTAACATCCCATTCCTTGTCTCGAACTCCAAATACCTCTCACTTACATTCTGTAAAGTATCAACAATGGTTACCCAATAACCTTCTAAATAATACCCGTTTTCCATAAACATCTTTTTCTCAAGCGATTCTTCGTGGTCCTTCAAAAACAAGTAAGCCAAAGCAATCTGATCATTAGACTCATACTTAAAAACATCCAATAAAACTCGAGCCCATTTCTCGTAATTTTGAGACCGTGGTCCCATATCGGCCCACGAATCTAGAAAATCGAGTGACCATTGACAGTTTCTAATCAGAAACGACCCAGCGTTTAACCCTAACCATCTTTTCTTCTCGTACACTAGTTTCGGCCAACCATGCACCACAAAATTAAAATCTTTATACTTGTGGAAAGGGATCTTATACTCCATATCTGTAAAAATAGCATCTTCATCTAACCACCAGATCCATTCAGCTTCTGGATGGGCCACCATCGCGGCTCTGACAGTCGCGATCTTGGCCCAACATGCCGGCATGCTTGGATCTAGTAACACATTATTATAAAACATATCGTACCCATGAAGCCGACAATAATCAACTTTATTTCTAAAAAACCGTAACAAGTAATGGTCACCAGTTGGGCTCTTGCATGGGGTTGAACGTGACCCCGTTACAATAAACACTCGGTCATGTGACTTTGGTTCAAATGATGGATGTAGGTTAAGCCATGTTTTTCTTTTTTCGTCCCAGTTTCTAATAGGTTTATCAATGGTGTAACCGAAAGATGGGTCGTCGTAGAAAGTGGTGACGGGTGGGTCGAACTGAAGGTCGAAGGCTGGTTCAGATTGGTTGCACTTGCATGAACCTAGAAAAATCTGGTTTGAGCCAAAGAATGCCCAGAAAAGTAACAAGACTGTAAGAAATCCGGAGAGGAAAATGCAGGGCAGGCTAAGCGTGAAATTCGTTAGCTTTCGCCACTTTGCGTGTGCGAATTCAGCCATGAATGAACTCTGATTAGTCTGATATGCTTGTTTGCTTTTTCCTACTAGCTTAAAGATGGTTATATACCATGAGAACATGTTTTTCATATTTATTTCTCTTAAACTCTATGTATATTGATTGTTACAACTTACAAGTTATCTTGTTATCAACTAAATTTAGTATCTCTACTACTTATAAAGGAAAAATGGTCAACCTTGAATTTTCAAGGTCAATGTTGAGTTTTCAATGTCAATGTTGAGTTTTCAATTCTTGAGTTTCAACCGGCTATTGATGGAAACTACAATTCAATTGAAATGCAATTAATACTCTTATTAAAACACCCCATTACTTAAAAGTACAATGATTTATTCACATTGTACAACAAATTAAAACACAAACCAGGTATGTTGAGTTTTCAATTGTTGAGTTTCATACAAATTAATTGAAATGTAATTAATACT
>LBNU01029454.1:79624-95609 GCA_014162995.1 Artemisia annua
GTGGTGATATAACAGTCAAATAGACGATTTGTGTGGTTACACGTGGCCCAATAAGCTTAAACGGTCATATAGCATAACATTAAAGGTTTCAACAAGTTTCGTTGGTTATATTAGTATTTTTGAGAGTTCGTTACCTAACATTAGAAATTTTTCAAAGTTCATTACCTATCTGTGTAATTTTCCCATCATTTTATGTAGATTCACCAGATAATACTTTTCAAACTGTATGAGATTTTAATTAGGACCGTGTTAAATAAAAACAGGTATAATCTACAAAATGTGATATCTATATTTATTGGAAATTGGATTTTATACCACATTATAAAATTCACGAGGAGTGCTAGACCCACAAAAAAACTTTCACAAAACACATCCACAAAATGAGTTGGCATTATTTGATTGGTGTTTTTGGCTATAGTTCTCTTACTTTTCTTTTATTAAGCTAATAACAAAAATGACAAATTATTTTGTAGATGTATTTTGTGAAAGTTTTTTTTTGTGAGTCAAGTAATTCTCTTATACACAGTATAAAGGGATTGGTTCAATATATGTCTTACTTGATACTTATGCGGAGTATTATTTATCAATACTGTTGAG
Organism: Artemisia annua; assembly: GCA_014162995.1. Lineage (NCBI taxonomy): Eukaryota > Viridiplantae > Streptophyta > Magnoliopsida > Asterales > Asteraceae > Artemisia > Artemisia annua. Next base: position 80,222 of record LBNU01029454.1, read on the forward strand.
CCTGTTTTTATGTCAAGATTGGCATCCTTGAAAAAAAAAAAAAAAAATCTCTCAAATGACAGACAATATGCAACTTATGTTTTAGAAAGTTACAAAGTTTGGGACAAAAGATACATTTTAGAAGTTTAGGAACTAGTAATGTCGTAAAACATATATGATAAGTCGTTAAGTTTGTTAGTGGTTTGCTTTCAGTTAAAAAACCTCTTCTTGTATATAAACATTTGTAATTGGTGAGATCAGTTGAGTAGTCTATAATCCGGTCATTTATTTCGTATTCTGTAACACTAGATCTATCCAGGCATTGTAGCGAAATAGCTTATACCTTGGGTGTATGAAATTCTTCTGGGATTATCTTTAAAATTACCAAAATTGTTATTTGTTTCAACAAATCTTACGAGCTCGCATATATTAGTTCCCGTAACAAATAAAATGAAAAGTGTGTATGACTCGATCCAAATTTTCCACAAAAGATTTTTGCTAGTTTAATCAACTTGAATTTCAAGTTAAAGCGTTTTTCTGCAAAACACGAATTTAATTCATTTAAGTCCAGAAAACCGTAAAAACCCAATTTCAGATTTCAAATGAAATGAATAACTTACAAAAGGATAATAAGAGTTAAATACAAAAATTGTCCATGTGTTTTACATCATTTGCAACAGTTTCCTAATAACGAGTGTATCTTATATTTATCACGGCTGTATAAAAAGATGTATGTTATATTTATCACGGCTGTATAAAAAGATTTAGCTGATAAGAGAACGGTTCAAAGTGTTAGACGGGTTCAAAATTGATAAAAGTGTCTAATTCTAATATATGTGACATCTTAATTCGCTTTAAAAAACTGACAAGAAGCTGTTTGGGAGTCGGCCCAACCCGACACAACCCTTGTCGACCTGCAATAAAAAAGAATCTTTTAACCCAAACCCGTTTTGACGGGTGCCCAAACCACCCGACCTACCCATCTTGCCACCGGCGTTCATCAGGGGTCTCTAATCACAAACGTGTACACACTGACACAAAATACCATAAGTTGTAAAGTCAGCAAATTAATAATTATTTGGCACTGGTTGTGACACATTTGTTCCCACAAAACATGGTTCTGTATTCAGCTCTTCCACTAAGAGAAGCTACATTTCTAAGTAGACTATCTTATTACCTTGAAGCACTTAGCTAAGAGGCGAAGGTTGATGCAGAAGTTAAACATGGTAACCAATAAGAGACCCCCGTCCTATGATCTCTCCAGCACAATACCAAGCGAAACACTCAATTCCAAACAGAGCACCAATGCCATAATCTTCGAGTTTAAGGTCCTTCCTTGTCTTTACTAGTTGCTTCACACCATCAAGCTCCTTCCAAAACGCATCATATCGATTGGGGATGCTGATTCAATAAGACATGTATTAATTAGAAGCAACCTAAGTACAGACGGGATCTGAGAAATAGGGGAAAACTTGACTGGGTCAGGTTGACCCGTAACATTTTTGTCTAAATTTCATGAGTGATAACGAATAAGTGTGTTAACAATGAAAGCAAAATAATATTAGTTCAACGTCAATCTAATTTAATTCTACAAAATGATTTGGCAATTTTCATGCATTAGAACTATACATCTGACTACTTTCAACTCATTTGACTTGTTTCCTTTGAACCTATTTTTAGTTTATTTTTCATGTTTGCCTGTTGGAGATAATACATAAACAAAATCAACACATTCATAAAAATGAGTCAAAATTGGCAAATCTAATAGAAAGTTATCATTGATACTAGATCATTCATCTGCATAGAGAGCTCATGTATTTATTACTCCCTCCAATATTATCATCATTTGACTTTGGAAGTCAAAGGTGTATTTGGCAAATTTATTGTAACTATATATTATTTACAGTTAAAAGAGCGATTCCTATATGACTGAAAGCTTGACCATAACATGGATGCACATGACAAAGCTTGTAATGGTACAAATGGTTTTACAAACAAAATTTCACTTAAATAGTTAGTTGAACAAAGACTGTGTGTTTATCTTAAAACTTATATAGACACCTTCTGTTTGTTTCACCACTACCTTTGTCATGGTTCTCTCTTTAGCGGAAGTACTTACTTCTCAAAAGCTTATACAAAGGAGCCAAATGAGTTACTTCCTCAGTCCCAAAATTAAATGCCACGGTTTTCCTTTCTAATGCAAAACCTATTTCTTGCCAAAAGTTCTTCATATACTACAATTTAATTCTTTTAGCAAAATGCCAGCTAGCGATCAGTAAACAATACCAAGAACATTGGTTTTGGTAGCATAATTCGTCTATTTTATATCTGAGTGATACATTTGTTAACAAACCCTGTCAATAAACAATGTAATAAATCAAAGGTTTGCAAGCTTGGAATTACTTGAGGCACATAAAGTCATCAAATTTAGAAATTTTATAAACCGTTTTCTAGTAGGTTATAAAATGAATGCTGCAGTAAATTATAAGGAATTATTGCAGTAATAAACATTTCAAAAGTATACCATATATCACAAATGAATGAAAGGGGATTTCTTTCGGGATGGAGTAAAAGGACAGAGCAGATATTTGAGCTTCAAAATTAGCGAGTTGTATGTATTTCTTTCACAGCTTCACTAATACACCAAATTTAACAGGTGCTTCACTCATGAAGACAAACGCTTATAAAAAAAAAAACAGTAATTTGTAGGACATGCTTAATTTACTAAGTGTCAGTTTACAAGATATTTGGAACATGTCATCATTTATAATGTAATAAGTCGCAGATTATCATGTATACGGTGAAGAAAAAAATTAACTACCGCCATGTTCCATTAAAGTAAAGACTCGACTAGTCATTTATGTAGTAGCCACATATATACTCTTTATGAAATTATGATGATGATATAAGTTAAATGTTTTGACAGATGTTAATCAAACATTTTTGCTTCATAAAATTATTATTGTTTAGTTAACCTGTATAAAGTTACTTAGCTACAAGACCTTGTTAATTTTTTAGTAGGTTCAAATATGCAATTTTATATTACTTACAAGTTACAACTTTGACCCAAACTAGGTGATGGGTTAACGAATATTATTTGCTTGAGCACAATAAGATAAATTTAAATCTGAACAATATATGAATAGTAGGGGCAAACCTGGCAAGACGGGTGTAAAATAGCTGATCTGATAGCTGCTGACATTTTTCAATGGTAGGTGGATCCTGAATGTATTTCTTGTTCTTCTCTAATGTCTCCTTATAGTAGGTGTTTACATGTTTGGACAAAAACTTTGAGGCTTCAGTCGCCTTTGAACGTAACATATGCAACTTTGACGCCATAACTCCTACACTACAACAGTAAAATGACTGAATGATAAACACACATGAAAAAAAAAAAATACAAATTCTATCTGGTAAAAATAAAATAAAAGTAAGGATCAGCATGATGAGAATGACAGCTTTTCGAGAGTTAAATACAGATAAGAGTAACAACGTGCCTTTTTTGGGTACAGGGACAGCACCCCTGCAAACATTCATTAAAATACCAGATACTTGAACAAAGATGGACTTTAATCTATCAGCTTTTCGATACATCGGAGAAAATAAACTAAAACAGCTTTTGGGTATTGTTGTTGTAAGTTTTCACTAATACACCCTACTAAGTACTCGAGCCAACAAAACAGCCTCTTAAAACAATTAGATATATGAGTCATCTGCCTGTCCAAACAGACTCGAGGCTGACATAAGGCGATCCAAAGCTTCCAGATAGACTACATTTTAACCGTTAGTAACTCCTAACTTCAAAAAACCACTTCTAACCTATTTTATACAGAGGATGTTTACTGTTTTTATGTGCATTAGCCTATGTCTCTGCACATACCTTTTTGCTGTGCTGCTTTCCCCACAGTGTCTTTTATTGCGTAAAAGACCAATTTTTACACTATATGCTAGACCGTAACTTGCACATTAGCTAAAAATGTTAGAAAGACCCATTTTAACAATGAATGTCCTAAGTTTCAGTCGTTTTTCATACTCAAGTACTTTAATACTCATGAATTGTCTACATTTCTTAAACAGAACCATCAAATAAAACGCTCAACGATAAAAAATACAGATTACGCATAGGATCAACCAAATATTCACAGCAACTGTCATATAACTCCAATTTACAGCAAAGCCCTTATATTTTAATACCAACTTTTTCACCGAATTATACTGAAATATACATATATTACGAATAAATCATATTAAATACAGCACATGCATGATCAATAAAAAAAATTAAATAAAAATGAAAGCTATTTCGCAGCAACTAATAATAAATCAACCCATTGGATTTTAAGGAATGCATTTACAGGAATTTCAAACATTCCCCAAAATAATCAAATAGTATTTTACAATTATAAAAGAAATGAAATTATATAGACAACAATTAATAAACTATTAGCGATTATGAAATTATAAATCAAAAAGATTAATTTACCTTGGTTGGTTCTGGAAATTGGTACAGGACAAGAGAGAGTGGGGGTGGTGAAAAGGGTTTTGAGCTTCTAAAGGTTCACTATTATATCATTTTTCACCTTTGAACTTTTCATAAATAACCCCTCATTGTTATATCATTTTTAACCTTTTAACATTTCTCCCGTAGAAAAGCTAATCCTACTAAAGATATGAGCAGCAACACGTGCTCCAATGTCTTGAGTCATCAAAAACTTTCGGATTCGCTTCAGTAAGGTATTGCATCCTTCTCAAGTTCTAAAAAAAATAGAAAGAGAAAGGAAGGAACCTTTTCACTAGTGTGTTTGGTAAAGAGAAATGAGATAAGAGAAATGAAAATGCATTGAATTTCATTGTTTGGTAGATGAGAGAAATAAAAATGCGGAGAATTGGAGAGAATTGATAGAGAATTTGTAGTGTAATTTTTAAACTTACATTTTCATCACTTTTTGTTGGGAAATTTGAGAAATGGAAATGTTTAGTTTTTGTAATATTTTTTTACGATATGTATTTTTCTCTTTTTAACTTACATGTGTATTTTAGTGTCAAATATGTTATTTAAAAAAATAATTTGTTTAATTTAAAAAGAAAAACATTTTTTAATTTTTTTTTAAAATAAATTTTATTAAAAAAATGAAAAAAAAATTAAATAATATTTTTTAAAATAAATTTTTTAAAAAATAAGTTTTTTTTTTTAAATTTATATTTTTTTTAAAATATATTTTTTATTATAGAATTGTTATTTAGAAAAAATAATTTTTTTAATTAATTTTTTAAAATTTAAATTTTAAAAAATTAAATAAGTTTTTTTTAAAATAAAATTAAAAAAATATATTAAAAAATATATATATTTTTTTTAAAAAAATATTTTTTAGAACCGTTATTTAGAAAAAATATTTTTTTTAAATCAACAAACAAATATATGTGAGTCTTATATGACAAAATGATATTTATTTTTATTTTATTTATTTATTTATTTTTAATTTCTCAGGTCAAGTCTTTGTTATTACCAAACATTATAATTGAACAAAATTCTATACTGATTTCTATTCTTTGAATTTCTATTCTCTACTTCATTTCATTTCTTTGAAATTATCTCTACCAAACGTGCCCTAGGGTGCGTTTGGTTTGTAAGTGGGATTGAAATTGGATTCGGATATGGGAAATGCTTGAAAAAAAAGAAAGAGAGAGAAAATTAATTAATATTTAATTCATATATGTTTAATAGGTTTTATGTATTTATTTGAAATAATAAAGGTAAAAAATAGAAAAAATGAATGAAGATACGTGGTTGACAAAAGTTCATTAAATAAAAGAAAGTTTTTGATTGGTGGATTTCAAAACCAACCCACTTAGGCTGCGAATCATGTGGAATTAAATGTACCAAACAAAGGATTCAAACAATATTTGATTCTACACCTAGTGACACCCGCATACCAAACGGGCCATTATTATTATTATTATTATTATTATTATTATTGTTATTATTATTATGCTGTTGATTTTGGTAAAAGGGTTTAATACGAGTTGAGTTGAATGTAGACCCTAATGACCCAATAAACTAACTTTAGTCGTCTACTTTTTATCAAGATTAAAAATGACCATTTTTTATATATATTTTTTAAAATAAAATATCTTGCAAACGGTACATCGTTAAGCAACAAAAAATACACCATCGGGACGAGAATATTTTTATCTTTCAATATACGAGAACTTCGATATATTTTCGATGAACTTTTTCTTTTCAAGTTTCATTTTAGCGTTAAAATTTTCGTCTGGAGAAATCACATGTGATTTGTATGTTGTTAATATAAATATCGCCTAAAAACGTTATTTATATTTTAACGATCTTTGCTAAGTTTTGTTAATGACAAAGCACAAACTTTATATTGTAATAAAAACATCACTTTAGTTTCTAAGTCTTATAAAACTAGACTTTGCATTTCTATTTAAACATAAACATGGTTTTATATCTTTAAATGGAAACATCATGTCATGCATTCATGAATAGGTTATGTGTTTAACTTGCCATGTAAACCTTGCATGTTTTGGAAGTATTCCAAATGTGATTCAATGCATGAAGTCTAGCAATAAGTTGATGTGACTAATGTCTTTAAGTAGAATTGTCACATCAAGCATTCATGTGTGTCTAACTTGTCATAATACTTGCTTACACACCTAGGTAGTATTACATGTTAGCATTTACTTGATATGACATTACTTGGCTTGCTCATAAATGTCATCCTAACATGTTTCTAGTTTGTCTTGTCACATCATGCTCATAACTAGCTTTTGTCATTATGCAATTAAGGTAAGATTGTGTGTTTGACTCATCATAAGCTTGAGTTATGTTTTGCTAGCATTTAGGATTGATGTGACATTGTTTGTAAAGAGTCTTGCATGCTTTGATTGTGTTGTGTCACATCATGTTTGTAAGTAGTTCATGCATCATCAATATACACTCATAAGTTAGTTTGTGTGTTTGACCATCTTTGGTACTTACACAACTTTGGAAGTACTCTTCCTTGAGTCAATGCATGATATTATGTGATGTGACTTTACTTGTCTTGGAGAGATTTTACTTTGTGTGCAAGGTTGGACTTGACAGTCCTGGCGGAACCCTGGAGCAACACGGACGGAACCCTTGTGAGGGTTCCGCCGGGTCCGCCAGAACTGACATCTTGTTGAGTATAAATACAAGACAACTTGCAAGAAATCCCTCATCACTTTAGGCCATATTATTCACATATACTCTCTTCTAACTCAGTAACATTTGACTTGTGTGATTCTCTTATGTAGCAAAGGAGTTCACAAGGTCATTCAAGAAGTTACAAGTTTCAACACAAAGTTGCAAGACTTGTTAGCTTGGTCATGTATAAGCTTAGGTAGTTTATACTTCATGTGTATTGTGTATCAAGTGATCGGTTAGTATTTTAGGCCTCAAAATACATAGTGTGTCGGGAGTTGTTGTACCCTTGTAAAAGAACTATCGGGAGTGGTTGTACCCTTGGTAAAGAACTCGACATCTAGCCTTGTGTCGGAAAAAGGAATTAGGCGACGTTAGGTTGGTTCTACCTCGAACTAGAACTCGGTATCTAGCTTTGTACCGGATAAAGTGTAAGCGACGATTGTAAAGGTTTCTCCACCGAGAAGGAGTTTGTTGATAGTGCTTGAAACTCTCGAGTTGGATACTCGGGGCGTGGACGTAGGGCAAGGACAAGTGAGGTCCTTGTAGCCGAACCACGATAAACAATCGTGTTGTGGTTTGATCGTTCTATCTCTTTACTTGCATGTTTTACATATTGTGTTTAGTTTACATATTGTCTTTGAGTTGGTCAAAGTGTTTCAATTCACATCTTAAAGTAAAACGTCAAGTATATCTTTGATTAAAACGGATAGTTTTCAAAAGATAATTAACGTAAAAAGCGGTAAACTATTCAACCCCCCTTCTAGTTTTCCACAATTGGCATCAGGAGCTACGTTACTCAAGTTCTTTAAAATATATTGTATTTTAAAACTTGGATCGATCCATGGATTTTGAAAATCTCAAAGAAGGGAAATTTATTCAAAAGCTACCGCTATTTGAAAAAGAAAGTTTTCTTGAATGGAAAAGCAAATTTGAGGGCTATGTGAGATCAATTGATCAAGATCTTTGGCATGTCATTTCTATTGGTGATTTCAAACCAACGAAATCAAGTTTTGATAATCAAAAGGGTTATCCCAATCTTTATAAAAACATTAAAGCTAAGAAAATGATTTATAAAGCTTTGCCAAAGAATGAGCATGAAAAAGTCTTTTTGTGTCATACGGCTAATGATATTTGGAAAAATATTCTAAATCGTCATCAAGAAATATGTCAAGTCAAAGATGATCAATTTGATCTTACATATGAATTAGAAGTCTTAGAAAGACTAATAGATAGACACTTACTCGAAAATTATACATGTACTACTAGTTTAAATGTTTTGAATGAAGGTACAAGTGAAGATGAGTACGTGTGTCTTGATGAACTTGCTTGTGAATCATGGAATGAAACGGAAGTGGAGGAAGACAATGATCCGGTGGGTGATTGTCAATCCATTGAAACGACAAGCAAGTTTAATTGAGTCATCAAGCATGTCATCAAAACAAAGATGTTACGCTTTGAGCTTACCATCTTGGTAGCATCGCATTACAACTTAAAAGGTACACATTCCTTTTACTTGCCTTTGGTTGCCTTTTGCACTATGTGTTTTGGTATGTGTTACCAGTAAGTATGTATCCTAAATGTGTTTACGTGCTAATAGTGATAACATAGATTTTCTTCTAAAAAGTACTTAGTGACTAGTACTAGTAGGAGATATAAGGTGCTTCGGTTCTTTAACCATCAAGAGATAAAACACGAGAAACTCTTGAGTAAAGTCTTACGTAACTCTTGCTTACAAGAAGGCTAACTAAGAATTTCCTTAGTGAGAATGTCTTGCACCTTTGTGATGCTTGCAAAACAAATTTTTGATAAACAACGTTTTTAAACATTATATTTTTGTGTCTCAAATTATGTTTGATGTCAAAAGTAATCTTGAGAAAATCTCACATAAAACACATAAAGTGAAAATAAACAAGTTGGAATACATTTAGATGTGTGGGTGACAAGTAAGTCAAAAACATCTAGGATCTACACATCAAATACGACACGTAGTCTTATGATGTTGTACTTCTTGGACTTTTTCAAAGACAATAAAGCTTTTAGTGTTTTAAGCAAGGAAACCTAAAAGAGTCGAGGAATCGTTGAATATAACATTTAACGAAAGATCACCTCCTTCTAAGAAATCATCTTTGGTTGATGACAACTTAGTCGAAAGTCCAATAATAATAAAGATTTGAAATAACATCGTCTCATCTTTAATCAAACACCGAATTAAGTATATTTGACATAAGTCACAAAACTTAGTTCAAGAGTCATAGTTGTGTCCAAACAAGTTTTTGGAATAAAACAACTAGTGAAACCAAATGGGTCTTTCAAAGTAATCAAAGCTAATTTGGTGTTAATATTTGAAAAAGACTTTTTGATAATAAAAGCAAGTTTCAAAAGCAAGGGATTATCGCTCTAAGACATTCCGAGTTACTCTCTTGTTCTCAATTGTTAAGTCGTCAATGACTTGTCAAGAATGAGATTAGTAAATCCGTAGGTAAAACTAAACATAGAGAAATGTACGGAAAACTACTTGTTCTCATGACAATTAGATCCAACATTATGTTTAGCGCTTATCTATGTGCTCGTGTTACAAAAGGTACCACACAAGAATTATGGTGTCCCAAAAGAACGGGAATAGAAACCATAAAGTGTAAAGCAAGTTGAATCATATTGGTAACTAAGATGAAAGAAAAAGCACAAGTTGTACTTGCTCTTTTTATTCTTCCTTATCGAATGACTCTCAAAGAAGCTTGAAGTCTTCACTAACGGCATTGGACGAAAAAGCACGTTAACAAACTCCTTGAGATCAAGTAAACTCGTGTCAAACAACGGAATCCCTTGTGTCATCAAAAGAAGCGTCAACATCAACGTCTATTCAATCCACTATGGTCTCGAAATGACATAGTGTGATTCATCGTCACAATGTTGGAAAAAGTGTTCATTGAGGAACATCTTAACCAATAGCGTTCGTCACATTAACCTCATTCGTTAACACTCCTTCGAACCTATTAGATTAGGATCATCCAAACTCTCTAGACCAAGTTTAGGACTTGCGAAAACTAAAACCTTAGTTTTAAACACTAGAGCATGATCACAAAAACCGTCACAAACCATTTTGGTTTTTCTGCTGAACCGGCGGAACCCTGGGGTATAACGGGCGGAACCCATTCTTTGGTTCCGCCGTATCCGCCGGTGCTGCAGCTTGTTTTATGTCAAATTCTTAACCAAACATCCTCATAACTTAAACACACAACTTTCCAACAGCCATCAACTTTTCAAAACACACAACTTTACAAAAGTTAGGGTTCCTACTCCAATCTCTTTCAATTCAATCAAGCTTGTAAGTGTTCTTTACATAATTGCATTTTTGATTCAATTGTAACTTTTCATCCACACTCATTAACTAGAAACTTAGGGCTTTTTGCATAAAACTTGATAGTTCATGAAAAACCTTAGTTACTAATTAAATTTCATCTTTTACTTAATTGGGATTATATCATTGGTGTAGAAAATCATGTTTTGCCAAACACACCCAATGCATAGTTTTTCAAAAACTACACCACATTGCCAAACACACCAAATGCATTGTTAAGACAAATGAAAAACGTCATTGAAACATCACTTGCATATGGGTCTCTTGAATGCTAAAGGAAATACGTAACCAATATGTATTTTCGGGTACATTCAAACGAAGCAAAATCAAACTAGGAGCGTTTGGGTTATCTTTTGTTTTATAACAAAACTTGCATTACAAAACGATTTGAACATCAAAATGAGTCAAGATAACCATGTCTCCTCATTGTTTGCATATAGGAACGCATTAGATCATCTACATTGTTAAAAGTCATTAACATGTAACTTTGTGTTTTCTAGGAATCATTATGGCTCCCGCAAACTTCTCCGATCATAAGGAAACCCTCAAATACCTACCCAAACACCATAGAACCAAAGGCCTAACTCCACAACAAGTAGAAACCTTTAAGGCTTTAGAAAAACGATACGTTCATGAAGGTAGAACCATTGATTCGACCTTTCTAGAAGGTACATCCATTAGGCAAAACTTTGCCGCAATTAACTTTGATTGTCTCCTTGATATAAATGAGCCAATTTGTCCTAGGTTCATCTTAGAATTCTATGCAACCTTAACCCTTGATCTAGACGACGATGGTGAGATATTTTTGGACTTCTCAACCAATCAAACACCTCACCACATCCGATTAGGAGACTTTGGAACAATGCTTGGAGTCCCTTGTAGAGGTACGTGTCTTTACACGGATAAGTGGCCCCTTTCAAGCCTAGATTCTATCGAGCGTTTTGCTCCATATCATCACCCTCTTGTTGACAAGGAAGTCATTCGAGAACATCTCTTTGTTAGGACCTCCACCACTAGGAAGAATCGTTCGGGAAAAGATGTGAACAAGGATCCCTTTGGTATGGAGCTTAATGAGCTTAAACCCCAATTTAAGAAATGGGAGGAAATTCTTAGGGCCAACGTCATAAGTTCCATAGGAAATAGAGACCATGTCAACACATGTCTTAGTTACATGCTCTATAGCATCTCCACGGGTCAACCCTTTAACCTAGCCTACTACCTAGCAAAAAGAATGGCCGACATACCAATGGTTGGAACAACCGCTCTTCCTTATGGAATGCTCCTCACGCGCCTCTTTAGAGCCGTCTCACCCATTCCTCCAAACAATAGGGGTATTAGCCTAGACTACTACCTTGTTCCCCACATATTCGTTCCCCTTAGTGCTAATAGAGTTTACAAGTCTAAGGGAAAACGTACTCGGTCACCTACACCATCATCATCATCATCCGACATGAGCGAAGATGAAACTCTTCCCAACTCTAAGCTAGATCCTCTTGACTACCTCCAACAACTTCCTACTTTGCCTAATGAGTCCGAAGAGTTCAAGCAAACGAAAGGAATGTGGAAGTGCATGACGAGGTACCTTGGAAAGATGAAGAAGAAGTTGGACAAAATGTAGTAGGATTATTAAAGGGGCGTTTGGCACTAGGTTGTTTTGAACGTTTTAAACGTCAAACTATGTGTTTTGAGTGGATATTTGTTTGTATTTATTCACTATAACGATTGATGTTTTATGTGTTAGCTATGAATGTTGCTAATTGTTGAATGTTAGTTTTTATGCTTATGTTTGGTTTACTAAGTATAGAAATGTTCGTTAGCCCCCGACCAAAGTCATATGAAACGGATGTTTACATGTCCAATTTTCATGTTTTCTAACCCGCCTTAAATTATATTTTTGTTTTTAAGAGTTTTCGAAAAATTCGGAAATCGTCTTGCGTGTTAAAAACGCGGACTGTCTCGTTTTCAGGGGCTGGCGGAACTGGCGGATCCCTCATATGGGTTCCGCCAGTGTATTTTCTGGGTATTCCAGAATCAGATCCCACGGAACCGGCGGAACCCTCAACTGGGTTCCGTCCGTGTATTCCCTGGGTTCCGCCAGAATGCCTGCAAAAGTCTTGTTTGTTTTTCTTAATTTCACAAATCGTAAAACACCAAAACGCTTTGTTTAGTGAGAAACATCCTTCCAAACCTTCAATAACCACAAAAGATTCATTCTTTTCACCTCAACAAGCCAAAAACCAATTCCCGCCAAAATTTGAATTCAAACTTTGTGTTTCCAAGGAACCCTTCTAAAGGATCCTTAAGTCAAATTCTCAAATCATCCCATGATTACTTTGCATTGAGTGCACAAGATAATCTCACACTCCATCCTCTTCATTGGATTAACTTCCCTTGATTTGACAACATTCATAACTCCCTTCCATCATGAGAAACCTCAAGATTTGTATGGTTAAACATCAAATCAAAACCCTCCTTTTCATGAAACAAACTTCCTATAAGTTTGATCACCTTTGAAACCTTTGAACTCACACCCACAACATTGCCTTCTTCATTCTTGAGAGTATAGCTTACCAAAGAATCAAGATGACAAAATCCAACACCTCTTCCGAAACCTCAAGAAAGACCACTAAGATTAGTGTCAACACTTGTTGCTTCAACAAAACCACAAAACCAAGCCCATCCTCATCAAGTGACTCGTCACTCGATATTTCACTACCTATTCAAGACTACCTAAACCTCCTCAACCCAACATCGTCTACGGGACAATGTGACACCAACACACAAACACTTCAAGATTTGCTAAATCTTACCACCACATCATCATCTCCTAACCATAGCCCACAAACCTCCTTACCGACAAATGATTTGTCATTTACACCTATGGAACTTTTCCATACACCACCAACATCGCCAACTTTACAAGGACCTTCTCCTTCATCACCTCCATCACCAAAACTAACCTTCATGGAGCTTCTCCATTCCAATCCATTATCACCATCACCATACATGGAAGCATTAGAAGATCTACCGCCTAGGTCATCTAATCCTCCACCGTTGTCACTCTATGACAACATTCGTGAAATGGAAAACCAAAACGAACCCCATCAACCATCCTTGGTTGAAAATTTGGCCTATCGATATGCTAGACCTTCAATCTTTCCACAAGATCAAGGTCACATATGTCAACCATCCTTCGTTTTTCATCCCGTTTTCAAAAACTTTCACACTAACCCCAAAGGAGATTCAAGCTTCCGCCACTATCTACCACAAGAACCACCACAACAAAATGAGCCTACCCAACACTTTGATTCCCTATTTTCTTTGTACAAGAAAATAGAAGCTTCCTTATGGGACACATCTCCGACCATTAAGGAAGAACTCAAAACCCATTTAAACCATCTTCAAGCCTTGAAAAACATGGTTGAGTCACAAATCGATCATCTCATGATTTTTCAAACAACCTTTGAAGGAAGCAAAAACACATCCCAAACATCCCAATTTGCTCCTTCAAGCTCACACAATCCACCTCCAACAAACCAAACACCTCTTCCATCACACTTTCCCCGCCATGAGTGCGGAAGTTGTGAAAGAACCGCTCGCATTAGCGAAAGATGTCGTGACGACATTCATGAGCTAACCAACGAAATGAGGTTTATCCTAAACCACATTTTGGAGCATCTTGAGTCTTTGTCTCACCAACTTAGAGTCTAAACTCTCAAACATCAATATGATGTTATCCAAGGTGTCACCAAAACCCAACCAACAAACCACATCCTCATCCAAAACCCAAAACCCAAAACACATCTTTTTATCCAAACAACCCCATTGTTGCGTTTGGAAAATGTTTCTCATTAAGGAAAGTGATGATTTCCTTTTCAAAGATGTAGGATTTTATATTCCAAGTTTATTTTGTCTTTTGTCTTTTGTCTTTAGAAGTAGGATGTGTGTTTAATCATTTCTTGGGTTTTTACAACTCACCTTTATATGAAATGAAATTTTATCCTACTTTGATACATGCTTTGTTTGATTAACCATTTAAAGTATTGTGATTGCACTATATTTTGTTATGGTAACTTACATATCTTGTGTCATTATCAACTAACCTTTATTTTGTAGGATACCTCACCCTTGCATCATATACGTTGGTACCCTAGCAACGGGGAGTATTGATCAAGGGGGAGTAAATCATACACTAACCTTTTTATTTTGTAGGATACTTCACTCTTACATCATATACGTTGGTACCCTAGCAACGGGGAGTATTGATCAAGAGAAAGTATATCATACACTAACCTTTTTCTTTTTGTAGCGTTCTTAACCTTGAATCATATACGTTGGTACCCTAGCAACGGGGAGTATTGATCAAGGGGGAGCATGGGTTCAAAATCCACGTCCCTTTGCTTGGCACTCCATTTAGGGGAGTATTGTCCAAGGGGGAGCTCGTGCATCATTCCGCTACACTTCTCATCTTTTTGTTTCGACAAAAAGGGGGAGAAAATTATATAAACTTGTTTATATTATTTGCTTTTGTTTATATTATTTGCTTATGTGCTAACTTGCATATGCATGTTACATCTTTTGCATCAAAACAAGTTTTTATAACAACTTTATAAGACTTAACACTAAAGCTCATGTTTTACTTGCAAATAAAGTTTTAGTTTTGTCATCAACAAAAAGGGGGAGATTGTTAATACAAATATCGCCTAAAAACGTTATTTATATTTTAACGATCTTTGCTATGTTTTGTTAATAACAAAGTGCAATTGTAATAAAACATCACTTTAGTTTTTAAGTCTTATATAACTAGACTTTACATTTCTATTTAAACATAAACAAGGTTTTATTTCTTTAAATGGAAACATCAT
>LBNU01029456.1:518-13118 GCA_014162995.1 Artemisia annua
AAGAGATTAGGTACGCTATCAAGGATTTAAGAGAAATTGACTACGCAATATGGAGGCACATACCGACTATAGATTGTAAAAAGTTCATAGCATCATTTTGAATTCTATTGAACACAGTTCAATACTCTAATGAATTAACGTTTCTTCAGCTGCAGTTCTCGTCTATTTAGAAATAACTTTGTAGCTGTCTCACTCCACTTGAGTTTTCTAAGCTCGATCATACTCGCAAGCCCTCTGTTGGATGTTCATATTTTCACATCTTTTGTTCGATTATATAGAGACTTTATGGTAAGGCTATTGAGTGCTAACTCTCCCTATATCCGATACACCAGCGATGAAAAGGAAATAATACCAACGCATAACCACAAAGTAATGTCCACTATAGTCGAGAAGAAGGTCTCAGTATCGTTATAGGTCATTCTCCTATAATACTAGTCATACGAAACATACAGTGAAATTATGAATCCTATCTCATGACTGCCAAACTTGAAGATCATTAGGACTTCTGATCACATCTTACTGTCACCAAGCAACAGGAAGCAAAGCTGCAGTATCATAAGATCTTCACCATTCAAAAAGAACCCCTAACAAATCCCCCGCATCGCTGAGAATCGCGGTAAAGGCTAACCTCATAAAGCAATCACATCACGGTACGCACTATACAGATATCATATGCCCCATATTTACACTTTCTTACTAACTTGAAAGTACGCAAAATGTTCAGCTAAGAGATCGAATCATTTTCCCTAAAACGCCCGGTTTTCATTTTATTCCATGTGTAACTTTAATCTACTCACTTAAGTATGACGTGTGCATGACTTTCATTATCTTTCATAAACTTAAGGCTTCATATAGTATCATACACCATACGATCTCTATTGATATACATGTAGACGATGGTGATCTGTGATACCCAAAATTCACTCTACGCTCACAGTCTATTAACTAGAAAGAATCGGTCATTTCCAATCTCGAACACTACAGTTAAACAGTCGTTGAATAAGTTGCTTATACTATACACATTAATTTGCACCTACGCAATCTAATGTTAGACAAAACAACATTGAACCCGCAAAGAGAAAGTTATTCGTTACCTTTGCGTTCTCCTGGTTCCTATTTTGTTCTCATTCATTTTATTTTTGTGTGACGAGAAAATTGTATTCATTCATTCATAAATGATCCACAATAATAAATCATAAGATTGTAAATACGTCCGATAGAAACAAGTGTATGAAAAAGTATCTCATAGCCGAGCAATGATGAAGCCTAAGCTCAGGATCCTAGTTCTAGAATCGTCCTTAGCAGAAGACCGAAGACGAATGGAAACTCCTTAAATCTAAGATATTATTATAAATAGAACTTCATAAAGGAGCATGACTGTATTTTTGCATCTTCAACTTTGAAATAATACGAACACATACTAAGTCTCGAGATCATATCTGAAACGTTGCTACACTGCGACCACCGATATGCTAAGTAAGACATAACTACTGTTACAGCTGTCTTCACGAATGTAAGCAAGCTTCAATAGTCTTGAGCCTTAAGATCACATAGTCAACCATAATTAGATCCCTGCTTAATATTTGACTTCTATTTCCATTTTCTATTTCTCATTTTATTGTCGTGTTCATTTTTCTTGTATATCTATTTCACTCTTTCTTTTTTCTATAGTACTTTATCTTAGGTACTACTATCTATAATCGAATTTCATGAGTTTGATCATAGAGACTTTATTTGACCACTTATCACGTGCTAGGTGTTTAGCTAATCTTAGTCTATCGTGACTCTTAATCTTTACGAGACTCTCTATAGTCACCTAGTCACAACTATATCAGCGCATTTCTTGTCAATTCGTTAGCTCCGTAACCTAGTTCACGTAGTAGCTGTATTATATATAACTAAACTAAGCTACTCATTCCAAATAGACGTCGGTTAGCTTGTTCGCTTATGTGATGTGCTTATTAGTGTCTTACATCTATAATTTCTATGACAAAAGATTTCACATAGTAAAGATTTACGTTTTATTGACTATCTTGTCACATGATAAGAGTCTAGTACAGTTCTTTAGTATGTTTTTGGCCTATCCATAACTGTTTGTAGTGATTCTAGTTTAATAAGAAGATATGACATGTAGTTCTCTCTTATCGATGATTATTTAAGAGGTCCTAAGTTCTATATCTATTGCTTTTAATAATAGCAATGCTAATCTTTCGATATTCTTAATCTCTATAGATCGATTTGTTTTTTTTAAATAGCTTACGTGTCTGGCAGATTATTTGTTAAGTATTCTCAAATACTAGGAGATCTCGCGGATACTTAGCATAATCATTTTAAAGTTAATGATTTTTTACTAGTGTAAGCGGAGAGGATTGTAGGCGTGACCTAGTCAGCGCAGTCGTCCATGTTTTGGTATCAAGTAAATATTGCGATGTATATTCTCCGTCTCGACCCTCTAAGGGTAAAGAGTGATAGTCTTATGAATAGGAGTCAGCGACGTGTTCAAATTTTCGATCTCTAGCTTTGACATAAGTTATTATTTATTTTTTGTCGTCATTTATTGGTTCTTGGTATTTTTTACCATATGTTTCATATTTCTTTTGAATTTGTTTGAGATAATAACGTGGGGTTCGTACATTAGCGGCGACAAGGTGAGTATGTGCGATCGCAAGGCGTAAGCGAACAATCGGATATGGCCTCCCTTAGTAATAGAAACATTGTGCTCAAGAGGGCTGAGTGGTAGGCTGTATACAGTAATGGCTTAGCAGAGCGTCTATTAATTTAGTATCGAATACGCAGTTCATCGCGTTAGTTCGAAACGATATGCTTTGCTTATATAATCGTTACGAGTCTATCCGATCCATTAAGTTCAACTCACGCGCATTGAGGATCGAGAGGTGAGGATGAGTTCGGTTTCTCTGCAGAGAGTCTCTAATTTAGCTGGCGAGCGATTTCTGTTAATCGGGGCTAAGGTGAATCCTGCTCCAATCATCAATCTATTCTCTAAGGATACACAGTATGTGGAGAGGCGCCGTCGCGCTCCTTAATTGGTTATGTTGTTACGTTATTTAGTACGTATAATATTACAATTTATGAATTCAGGGATTACGCTGTTTAAGTGGGGAGGACTCCCGACTAGCTTTGCGAATTCTAGTTAACGATTCGTCCGTATCAAGCTGATAGAACGCGCCGCCTGAATGGCGCTACTTTCCTTCGGGGGTAGGCGAAGGAGCCAGAAGACTGGAAGAAAAAGCCGCGATGCCTTGCGTTAAACATACTCCTTCAACTTCGCGGATGAGTGGGTGAGGTGAAGACGAGGGCATTAAAATCGAGAAGATTGGCTAGACGTGTGTGAGTTAAGGTATCGAGACGAAAGAGTCAGAATTGGGAATGAAAAAAAGCCGAAGGTGTAACAGCAGAATACACTCTGTCCCTTTAGTAACCTTCTCTCTACATTACATCATTCAAAAGCCTTGTTCCAATTCAACATCGGGTGGATTCTGCGTGCGGACGAGATCAAAGGTTTGATTAGAATAGAATTCAAAGTAATCATACACACTCAATCTCAGAAACTCATTATTCTCGGATACCATTATCTCTCATACCCGGATGTATGCAGGGTCTCCGTGCAGAGTTTGTACGAGTCGGATTATCGGTAATGGTAAGGTAGTGTCTTCAAATTTAAAGCTCTATACGTGAGGCGATAAACTTTAGCCATGAATATGGGTTTGCCCCACTCTTCTCTTCAGATCGAATAGGTTAAGCTCGGTAATAACGTCATCCAAACGGAATAGGAGAAGTAGTCGAGGTTTATTCAATGCCTCGATCTTGAATAAGACAGAGATAACGTTGGTTAAATTTATCAGAAAGTCTTCATCTTGACTTCTTGTCGCAATCAACTATCTGTACATATTCGCTTTCACCAGAGGGAATCTCTATAATCAAAGTCTGAGAGCTCTCATCTCGTTTGACTGTCGGAGGAGAGAGGTATATGGTTCATCATGTAATAAACTTTCAAGCACAATATCTCCCTCCGCAAGTTTGACAATATCAACCGGCTATCATTCGTATAACCATATTATCGATGCATTACTTCAAAAATCACACAATCACCGTTTAAAATTCCCAGACTTCTTTGGTCGGGGACCAGGACAGGGGTTCTTCACATTAGCTTTTATTGAATCGTCAGATTCCGTTGGGATAGTGTTATAGAAGCTCGTCCACATTGTTGAGAGTCTGCGGTTTAAATTGCCTGCGTGTGAGGATAATATGGACGCTCTAACACTTAGTAAACGAGTTACGAAGAACTTCAGGAGAAGCCGGAGGTGGCTAGTGGTGTGCTTTTGAGATCTAGCGGTTTCCACCACTTTCGTGTATCTCTGGTTCGTGTTCTTGGAACGTGAGTTTAGGTAATATTCTTGTAATATTGATTTTAAGCCAACTACTAAATGACGTAACCGTACTTTTGTTGGAAGAAGTAGGATCCATGCTGAGTTAGGAGGCAATTTTGGTACATTTGAACACTGAGGTTGGCGTAATTGTACTTCCATTATTCTGAAGGGGATATTTGGTCTTGGTCACCTTCGGTTTTTCGTTCCATTTCATCTCGCCGGAGAAAGGCGGGCAGTTAACGGGTTCACCATAACATAATAGACATGTCGTAGCTCTAAGCGGCTAGGATATTTAGGAGTCGCGCGAGGAATCTGCAAAGAAAATTTTCACATGTAAGGGTCACAAGATGGATGGATTGCCACTAACGAAGTGTTGATTTGTTTGCATCTATAGTTGATTTACTCCTCTACTTGACGCTCTCTCAGAATTTCCTCTTTCTTCGTTTCTTTGAGATTACTCTTTCAACTTATCTTCTCATCCTGTCGATGTGAACTTCCTCAATCCTTCATATTCGACAAGCTTCTCACTTCAAGTATTCTGGTAGTAGAGTTAATTGACATACGGTTCTTGCTCATAAGTGCGTTTGAGGAGGCGGTAATCGTTTTGAGGATGTAAAAGTTTGAATTCGTAATCTTGTTGATACTATAAAAGGCGTTGTTCAAAGCACAAAAACGTAACAATCTCCACATTGAAAGACTCTACCCACTCATGCAAGTACCCGTTTGACAACAATTTGAACCTCTCCATCAAAAAGGTTGATGAACAATAAGTAAGTTGCAGGGGTAGTGAGAAAGTGAATGTTCGGGTACTCTGATACGGTGTAAGAATGCAATTCGCACTAACAATCAATCTTATTCAATCACACTGACGTACCATCCTCCGCCTGCAACATGTGACATCGACACCCGGTAACCAGCTTCGGTAGGAGCTAGGTACCACTATTCAACCACTAGCTGAACAAACGATACCGAGTGGCATCTCTTCTCATAGCCAGATTAAACAAAGGGTTAACCCAGAAGATTATTTATCGGTTTTTAGGTTTTGAAAAATGAAAAGTTAAAAAGGAAAACCAATTTTGAAATGGAAAATCTTTTTGGATTTTTAAGTTTTAGAAAAGTAGAAATCAAAAGAAAAACAGATTTGAAGAGAAAATATTTTTGTGTTTTTATATTTTGAAAATATTTACAAAAGCTTAAACTTCTCGAAAGAAGGGTCTCCAAAACACATTACTCAAATGATCGAATAACTCAATCTTATCAACCGCTCCCCGGCAGCGGCGCCATTTTGATCGTCGCAGAACTAGCTATGAAAGCAAGAACCACTAGGTATCGTTGTCCCAACGAGGGTTGAATATGGATCTCGTCACTCAAGACCGTGAGCTATGTGTGATGAATAAGGTTTAAAAGAAAAGGTTTTGTTTTGTCTATACTACAACGACAAATTAAAGTAAAGGAAAGCGGTAAAACGACATGAAATAAGTAAACAAGTAAAGTTGCATGAATGAAATGACTAAAGTAAATAAAACGGTAAATGAAATTTAAAGACAATGTGTTTGCAAAGCGACGCGAATAAGTTCGTTAAGCTTGAGGTAAAAGTTTGCAACGAGTTATTCTCCTTTCTCGAGATTAGTTGTTGATTAATCTTTTGAAAAGATATTAACTCAAGACGAGTGAATTAAGCGTTCAAAGATTTCGTCTTCGAATAATTAACTCACACGTCTAAGCAATCTTTCGATTACTTATCACAAACGTTTAACACTCTCGCTAAACTCGCAAACTCGAATCACTAAGCAAACACGATTTGAAACTACTCGAGACTCATATTAAAAACTTAAAGCGATAAAGAAATTAAAAGACTTGTAAAACATTTAACGTAATAAAAGTTTAAAACTAAAAACTAAAGACACGAAACTAAAATAAGAAAACGACTCTAAAAAGATTTAAAGAAAATTCGACAGCATAACGTTTAAGATTTAAGAAAAAGAAAACCTCACTCGATAAACGATGAGGTGAAATAAAAGTCTAGCTCGACTTATAAAAGAAAGAAAATGAAATAAGAAAAGAACTTGGACAAAATGAAATGAACTCGCTACCAACCTACAACCAAACTCGCTACCCTAGGTGAACCATACTCGCTACAACTTGAAGTCCAAACTCGCTAAGCACCTAAGATCCAAACTCGCTAAGTATAGTTTCCCATACTCGCTAGCCATAGCATCCCATACTCGCTAGAGCTAGTGTCCCAAACTCGCTAGACTCCTAAGTCACAAACCAAACTCGCTACCCTAAGCTACATACTCGCTAGGAACCAAAAATGATACTCGCTAGCACTCCTACAACACAAACTCGCTACCCTAAGTAAAAACTAACTCGCTAGACCTAACAAAAAACTAAACTCGCTATATCTAAAAAGAAACAAACTCGCTATATCTAAAAAGAAACAAACTCGCTATATCTAAAAAGAAACAAACTCGCTATATCTAAAAAGAAACAAACTCGCTATTAAACCCTAAAATCTAAACTCGCTACTAAAGCCTAACTACAAAACATACTGGACTCTTAACGTGACACAAATTTAATAAAAGGTAAATTAGACTTGTAAAAACTTGGTAAATAAAATGTAAAGACACTAAAATAAGCTCAAAAATAAGCAAACAAGCCACGGCTTCTTTTGGAAGCCTAGCTTATTTGTATATCTTATCACTTGAAACTAAAAACATGCAAAGTTGACAAAGAAAATGGTAAAAGCTTGTAGAGAAGATTAAAAGGAAAGCTTGTAAAGATTAAAGGAAAGATTTAAGACATGAAAATAAGCTAAAAATAAGACATCAAAATAAGCTTGCATTCAAAATAAATCTACACTAATACATGAAATAAAATTACACTACTCCTAAGCTACTCCTAAAACTAACCTAATTCTAACCCCTAAAAACTAACCAACCTTCACAATGAGGCTTAAGCTTCTATTTATAGGTCAAGAGCTTGCACATGTTTGGCAATGTTGCACGTTTAGCCCTTGAACCTTTACAATTCATGATATTGCACTAAAACTATGTTACAAACTACTAAACGTTCTTAAACATTAAACGTAACACTAATGTAATCTTGAGGACTCGAGTTGACGTTTCTTCCAAAGGTCTTCAAAAGATTTAAAAGCGACATCTTGCTCAAATGTGGAGGACAAGTGTCTCATGAATTTTTCTTCGAGCCTTTAAGGAATACATTTGTCTTGGGCTTTTCTTAAGTAGATATCATCTTTGACTCGGCTCTTTGACACTTTTCCACATCTCGTGCTCGTATTAGGCTTTTTGGTTGATTTTCATGCCATTTATGCAATATCCTTTCCTGCACGATCACAAACACAAAAACACGATATCTTTGGCGTTTAACGTTAGTTTTTGGTCTTTTTAACACTTAAACTAAGGTCAAAAGTATGTGTAAAATAGCACATATCAAAATCCCCCAGACTAAGGTATTGCGTGTCCTCACGCAATGTAATCACGTCACGCCTTAAAGATAAATAATTTCACACCTCTCTTTACTAACTTTGAAAAGTAGCAAAACGTTCAAAAGAGATACGAAATCATTTATTCCCTAAAACGCCCCGGTTTTCCATTTTTGACTATGTACATCATATATTACACTACTTTAGCTTATGACGGTGTGCTTGACTTTCATTATCTTTCAATAACGATTAAGGGTCATAGAGCAAGAACACGATTCATAGAAAAGTGACCGATTGGATAAAATTCATCGTCCCTGATTTTTCACAAGCTCCCAAACTAAGCGTAAAAACGGATCATTGTTTAATTACAAGTTAGATGCCAACGCTACTCATGGAAGTTACTCGTGTACCGCTTGCTCCCATTTTCCTATTTTTGTATCTCATTATTTTATTTTTGTGAGAGAAATGAATTTCTTCATAAGCATCTCGTTTCATAGTTTTTAGTCCGATAAAGATACCAAATTCAAACGCTAAGTAGTTATCGATCTTCCCTTAAGAAGGTTTGCAAGAGAAATGTGGTCCACATCAAGGATATTGGATACATACAAAGACTTTGGAATACATCAAAAATAGACATAAGTTGGCGAGTACATTTCACGTGCACCTCATGCGTCCGATCTAGGATCGTAACATGCACCTCACGCGCGACCAACTTTAGTCTTAACACTAGAACTCATAATCCATAAATCTTCAACATACATCCTTATTCTTTCTTTTCTTTTTCTTTTTCTTTTCTTGATACTTTTTTTTTTCTTTTTTCTTTTTTTTTTTTTTTCACTTTTTTCTTTCTTTTTCTTGCCTTAGTAACTTCTCAACTCCGAACCTTCACGGTTTCAATCCAAGACCTACCGCCAACTGCTAGGGTTGGAATCTAGGATCCAAGGTCCGATCTCAATCCGAAGTCTTAAAGCACCTTAGCTCATACATAACAACGGGCTTTTGGGTAGCTCCGAAACCACATGCGTACTACGCTTATTCAACGATATACAATACAACTCAACTGACGTGTATCCATGATGTGTACCCAATTTCCCAAGCAAAGATTCTCTTAAGAAGATAAAGAACTACTCATCGGCTAAACCTAACATCTTTAATTAGCACACAAGATATGGGGTGAAACAAGCTGATGGGAACGAAAGGCCACAAGTACCTTCGATGAGCTTTAAAGAGAACCACTACTCCACGTATGGTAACTAACTTCTAAATAAACACTATCATATCTCATTCTCCGCATTTTGAAAATCTCAAATAATGAGATCCGCGGATACTTAGCCGATAATTTTAAGCCATGCATATATAAAGTAAAGTACGGGAGCCGACAAAAGAGTAGCTCCTTGTGTACAAAACTAGCAAAAGCTTTTGTGATCATCATTGGTTAAGGGAACAAGCTAGGGCTCAACACGCCCGGATCAAGTCAAAATTTTTATTCTCACTCTTACCTAGTAGGAAAGTCAAACGCGGTGTCAAAACTTTTATTCTATTTTTGCATAATTTTTATATTTTTCTCATTTTTTCTTTGAAATTTTTCAAAATTTTTCAATTTTTTTGGATTTTTGAGGAAAAACGGGGTTGCGTAAGTAAACGACAAAGGTGAAAGTGCTAGGTCAATCAAATCGAAGATTCACCCCCCCAGACTAAAGATAAACATTGTCCTCAATGTTTTCAAGGTAAGGGTAATCCTAACAATAAATCTAAGGCCGTTTATTAAGTATGCCAAAGATACCATTAGTCGATAAGATTTGGATATAGGATTTCCAAGCAAGCAGCAAGACATGGGACTCGAGTGGAGATGAGACGATCCACGAGCACGAGAGTCATCATGAATTGGGGAAATCCTGCACAAACACAAACAACCAAGCAAACACAAGATTGGAAGAGGTCGCCCTCCTCGCGTTACTTATTAGATAATAAAATAAAAAGGATAAGCATGGGGTGCCTCCCACGAAGCGCTTGTTTAGTAACGAGTCGTATAGCTTAGACTCGCCCCGAATTTACTTGTTCTTGGGGGAGCAAATGAAACAGCCGGCTTGAAAAGCGACGATGCCGGGATCAAAAACAACATCCTCACTCCCGGGGGAATGACGGATGGGTGAAACAACAGCATAGGTAAGATAAGGAAGAAAGATCATAACAACGATTTCGAGGTCAAATTCAAAGAGATCCTCCATAGTAAGCTTAACTTTCTCCTTAGTCTTAAAATCATCCTTCTTCAAATTTTCATCAACAAAATCTTCAATAGTAACGAAAGAAGCAAGGATGTCGGGCTGGAGCCCATGAGAGTCTTTGAAAGATAATAAACCGGGTTTAAAAATTTTATCTTCTGAAAAGAACGATAATGAAGCATCAACCACGGTAAAAGATGAAGAATCATTCGGAGACGACAACTTAGTAGGCTCAGAAACTTCTACAATTCTTGATGGAGTCGGGTCGACTGGAGTTAAAAACTCATCGTGAAGAGAATCAACCATATGATGATCATTAGTAACCTCGGGTTCCGTAACAGACTCGTCACTATCCTTAATCTGAATATCGAAGAGCGGATTATTTGAAATCATAGTAAAATCTGGTTCGAAATCAAATAGAGGATTGGTGAAAGTTGTTTTGAAAGTTTCAAGAACTGGGTTATCTGATTCATTCGAAGTTTCATCAATATCTGAAAGAACATCGATCTCTTCTGGGGAAAAGTCGGGAATATTTGGTTCAGAAATTGAGGTGGGATTGCCACACGGGGAAATTTCTCCTTCAACGTACTCGATTTCTCCACAAGACAAGGAAGTATAACCTTCGTCAGACTCGGAACATATCTCATCATGATTATCAACGGACTCATCAATAACTTCATCGTTCTTCGGAGGGAGAGGAGGAAATGGTTCTTCAAGTAATAAACTTTCAAGAAAACGAATATCTCCCTCCGAATCAAGGTTTGCATCTTCAAACGGCTTGTCATTCGTATCAACGAGATTATCACGACGATCATTTTCAAAAGTTTCACCATCACCGTTAGAAGTTTCCCCGGACTCACTTTGGATTGGGACAAGGTTCTCCACACTAGACTTATTGATTTCGTCCGATTCCGTTGCCGGAATAGTGTTGAGAGGTTCGTCCCCCATTGTTAGAGAATCCTCGGGTCTTACGGGAGGACAGATAGGTGCAATTTGAGGAAAAACGTTGAACGGTACTATTCTCTCCTCGTCGTCATCGGAATCATCGTCATAAATAAAAGCCTTTCGAAGTTTAGCCGCTCTTATTTCAGCAAGTAATTCTTCCATGCTTTTGCTGCCATCATCCTTGACGGTTGTGTTGAGATAAGATAACCAAATTTGAGTGGACGCCTCATCATCATCACCATTGTAAATGAAAGATTCACGATATTGAGAGCTTTCTCTAGATGCTTGTTCTTCGGCTAGAAGTTCTCCACACGTTTTCTGATGAGAGTCTTCTTTGGTAAGTTTCTTCAACAATCTATCCGTTTCACTCAATATCTCTTGAAGTTTCTGGTAAAGTTCAGGATCCCATTGATAAGGTTGATTTTGAATCATTTGATCTTGTAGAGGTTGATCTTGGTGAGGATAATTATAATTGTTACAAGGAAACGGGTTCCTCGTTTGACAAACAGTGCTAAAGTGCGGACCTCCACAATACTCACACCCGTAAGATTGTTGTGACAGATTTGGTGGATGTTGAAATGAATCATGATTGAAATACGGTTCTTGCTCATAAGTGTTTTGAGGAGGGAAGTAAGAATCGTTTTGAGGATAATTGGAAAAGTTTGAATTGAAATTTTGAGAATATGAATTTTCATCTTCAAAAGCACAAAACGAACAGAATCCATTATTAAGACTTCTACCACACCTCATGCAAGTACACCGTTGACAACAATTTGAAGTCGGATCCAAATGATCTCCACATCCATTACAAAACCAAGATAAGTCGGGCTGAGGTGGGTAGTTGGAAGAATCTGAAGGATAGTCGAATGAATTAGGGTTTTGATCATACACGAATGAATTACTTGAACCACAACACAAACAACTTCCGTTTTGAATATCGTTTCCACACCTTTCACACGTACAGTATCGACACGGTGCACCGTAGAGTGGTTCACCACAACCAACACAAAGTATCAATGAATCCATGAGAATTAAACAATATGAGGTAAGAAGATTGTTTTTGGTTTTTATGTTTTGAAAAATGAAAAGTTAAAAATGAAAACCAATTTGAAATGGAAAATCTTTTTGGATTTTTGATTTTAGAAAACTGGAAAGTAAAAAGTGAAAACAAATTTGAAGAGAAAATATTTTTGGATTTTTATATTTTGAAAATATTTACAAAAGCTTTAACTTCTCGAAAGAAGGATCTCCAAAACACATTACTCGAACGATCGAACAACTCAATCTTATCAACCGCTCCCCGGCAGCGGCGCCATTTTTTGGTATGTCGCGGGAGCAAAGTGCAAGCTCAAACCACGGGTATCGTTGTCCCAACGAGGGTTGAATATGGATCTCGTCACTCAAGACCATGAGCTATGTGTTATGAATAGGTTTAAAAGAAGGTTTGGGTTTTTGTCTATACTACAATGACAAATTAAAGTAAAGGAAAGCGGTAAAATGACATGAAATAAGAAAACAAGTAAAGTTGCATGAATAAAATGACTAAAGAAAGCGGTAAATGAAAGCGATAAGTAAATAAAACGGTAAATGAATTTAAAAG
>LBNU01029456.1:13779-24293 GCA_014162995.1 Artemisia annua
TGTTTATTAGATAGATTTAATGATAGTTTAGTAGTTTAATCATTGTTGCATTATTTAGTTTGAATCTGTGTTGAAATTAGCTTCTGTTTTGATCATATATTGTGGATCTGTGATTGTGCTTAGTTCAATTGTT
This sequence comes from Artemisia annua, assembly GCA_014162995.1. Lineage (NCBI taxonomy): Eukaryota > Viridiplantae > Streptophyta > Magnoliopsida > Asterales > Asteraceae > Artemisia > Artemisia annua. Next base: position 13,913 of record LBNU01029456.1, read on the forward strand.
GTTTGATGCTTATCTGAGATCCATTAATGTTATTGAATGATGTTTGATGATGGTTGAGTAGTAGTATAACTTGGAGCATGATCTGTTAAGTGTAACAATCAGTTAACTAGTGTTTGGATTAAAGGATTAGTAGCACTTAGGTGTGGATTGAAGTGGTTTTGTTGGTACTGGTTAGTAACTTAGGATCATATTAGTGTTATAGTTGTATAAAATTAGTAGGTTTAAGTATATAAGTCAAAGTTCACTTAATCTCTTCATATTTCATATATGTTAGGTCATTTATGTAGCATAATCAATTAAGTTGTTGCATAAATTGATAACTTAGCTTAAACTAGTTGAATTATAGCTTAGTATAACAGAATCATTCAACTTAGATCATTAGAATTTGGGCTAAGTCAAACTAAGAACAATCTGCAAAAAGTCAGCATACACTGAGTCAGTGTATGTTGATTGAACTGGTTGCTTGTTTAGGCCTTAATTCAAGTGTGCAATTGTTAGATTGGCATAGGGCTTTTAGTGTTTAGAAGTACTCAAGCCAGCTGAGAACCATTTGCCCCCTTAAGTTTCCACTTTAGTGCTTATTAGGACAGCTTAATTGAGCCATTTACTTTGTCCCATTTGATGTGTTTGCTGAATTTTCCATTTGAATGCATTTGATAGCATTTGCTTGTGTTCTTGAATCCATTGCTTCTTTTGAGTTCATTTAAGTGTGTTTGTGCCTGATTTTCAGTCCTGAGCTTTTGGGTTCCATTTAGTGCTTATTTGAGCTTATTTGTGCTTATTTCTAACTGTTTTGGCTTGCATTGCTTTATCAAAGTTTATTTTTGGTCAAAATCAAGAGTTATAGAGTTTATTAGTGTCCTAAGAACATTTTGTGAAAGTTTTACCAAATTTGGTCAAAGTGCTTATTAATAAGCACTTATTCCATACTGCTTTTTGGCCCAATCAGCACTTAACTGCTTATTTTCCAAAATTTTCTTTTTCCAGTAGCTTTAGAATATAATTTTAGATTTTCCATAAAAATTTCAGAATTATTTGATTAATTTTGCTATTTCTTTTTCATTTTTCTTTATTTTTAAGTCATTTTTAATTCAAATTAAATAACAAAAACACAAAAATAATTTGCATTTTTATTTTTAAAATTAGTTTTTAGTTCAGTAAGATTTTTAAAAAATTAAATTTGTAGATTAAATCTTTTATTTTCTAATTAGTTTTATTTTCTTTTATTAAACAAAAATACAAAAATAGTTTTTAATTCTTAAATAAAAATAAAAAGACAAAAATAATAATTTTCTTTTTCTAAAAATTTTCTTTTATCATTTTTAGTTTTTAAAAATTTAAATTGCATCCCTAGAATTAGAATTGCATTAATTTCACGTTTTTAGTTGTTACGTTACGTTAATTTCACGTTTATTAATTCGTATTTACGTTTTTAGCTTACGTGTGCTTTGATTACGTGATTTACTTTTCTAATTGTTTAATTGTGCTTTATTTGCTTATCATTAGTGTAATTCTCATTTTTATCACTTTTACCATTTTTCACTACACGTTTTACGATCCGGAAATCGAGATTCCATTTAACCTTCACACGGACACGACCCGGGTAATTTCTTATTCGTTGAGAAATTGCTTGGAAATTTACTATACTAAAACGATAACACCAAGTTTTTGGCGCCGCTGCCGGGGAAGGTTAAAGTGAATTTTTTTTTTCGTTTTTAAAATCGTGATTTGAAAAACCTTCCTTTTACGTATTTTCTTAAATAAAAAGTAAAAAAAAAAAATCATAAAAACGAAACACTTTTCCTAAAGTGTTTGAAAAATACCAAAAATAAAATAAACATCCTCGGTCTTCCGTTGAAGGAGGGCGGTTGTAAACCAAATAAGCTTGAACGCGAAAAGAGATCGTGAAGTTAAAAGTTATCCGATTACTTTAATTCTACTACCGAATAACCGGGGAATACGGAAGTCGTGACATTAAATTGCCGACTGAAGAGAGAATTATTCTTCTCTCCCGCCTCGCTGCGCGTAGATTAAAGGAAACGATTTCGATTGACGAATCGATCACAAAAATATTGTGATATAAAAACAAAAGAAAAAGAAAAAAAAATATTGTGTTTTTAAGTTTTCTTTTATATAAAAACCCAAAAATATTTTGATTTCAATTTTTGTTTAAAAATTTTTTAAAACCAAAAAGATTTTTCTTTCAAATTTTATTTTCCTTTTTCAATTTTTACTTTGATTGGTTTTAGTGTATGCTCACACGTTCACGGTCGAGATTAATTGTTAACTCTCCGACCATACCGACTCAACACTATCGTAGACGTCGTAAAAGAGCTAACGTACCCGAGTTACGTACTCTTGTTGAAGCACTCATCACCGAGATGGCCGATCAACGTACGATGCAAGAATTGCTCCAATGTCCCACCGAGGGATATGGAGATGCAATTGTTTTACCACCGATACTTTCCGAAAATTTTGAACTTAAAACCGGTTTAATTCAACTTGTCACATCAAACCAATTTCACAGTTTTGAGAGGGACGATCCTCACGCGCACATTCGATGGTTCAATAAGTTGACCTCGATCATGAAATTTAAGGACGTTCCTCACGATGCTATTAAATTGATGTTATTCCCATTTTCACTCGAAGGGGCAGCCCGGATTTGGCTCGAAAAAGAACCCCCTCGTTCCATCACTACATGGGAAGAACTCGTCTCAAAATTCGTTAATCATTTCTTTCCTCCGTCTAAAACGACTAATCTTAAGAATGATATAATCAATTTCCAATAACGTTTTGATGAGAACTTTGGTGAGGCATGGGAACGTTTTAAGGATCTTCTTTGAAAATGTCCTCACCACGGTTTCTCCGAATTGCACCAAATCAACACGTTTTATAACGCTTTGACTCAAAACGATCAAGATTCTTTGAACGCAGCCGCCAGTGGCAATATCTTAAATCGTACGCCAAGGGATATTTTAACGATCATCGAGAACAAATCTAAGGTTCCGACTTCTCGTAACAAACCGAATGTTTCGAAAGTGACTTCTTTTACTCCTTCTTCTTCGTCGGTCCAATCATCGGAATTGGCCGAACTTACTGATGCTATCCGTTGTATGGTGAAAGAGTTTAAGATTCAGAACCAAAAACCCGAGCCCGTTAAAGCCGTTACTGAAAAATGTGTGATTTGTGGTGGTCCCCATCCGTATTATGATTGTCAAGCCACCGATGGCCAAGTTTACAATGCTAATGTAGCTGCCGCGAACTACAATCAAAACCAAGGTTTTCGTACTCAAAACAACCAAACGGGGCCACCCGGGTTTCCACCCGTTCAAACTCATCAAAACCGTTATCCTCAAAACAACCAAGGTTACAATCAAAACCGTGGAACCACTTTCAATCAAGCTCAAAATTATCAAGTCCCTCCACATCAACAAGTTTATCATCAACCACCACAACAAGTTCAACCTTCTCCCGAGCTTTCAAATTATATGAAATCTAACGATGTTAACATGCGAGCTATGCAAAATCAAATCAACAACATGAGGGTTGAACTTAAGAAAGAGATCGACACGACCATGACTCGACAAACGAATGAGCTTAAGCAAATGATGAGTAGTTTTCTTCAAAGAATCAACCATCAACGTCTAGTTCTCTTCCGAGTAATACTATTGCTAACCCGAGGGGTGATTTGAAAGCAATCACAACTCAAAGTGGTGTTTCATACGATGGACCCACGGCTCCGATTACCTCGTCTTCTTCTTCTCCCCCTAAGGTAGTCGACCGTGAGACCGAGGCGACAAAGGATACGGAACTTCCTACTAATAACGGAAGGACCGAAAACATCCAACCTCCGGTTGTCCAACCGTCAAAAGAAAATGTTTCAAAAGGAAAGGAAAGAGTAGTTTTTGAACAAGATAATACCGTCAAGTCCAAACTTCCTTATCCGTCTCGTCTAAACGATCAAAAGCACCGCGAGAAAACTAACCACCAAATGGAAAAGTTCTATCAAATTTTTCAAGATCTTCGTTTTGATTTAAGTCTCGCGGATGCCGTTGTTTTAATGCCGAAATTTACGTCGATGATCAAAAATTTGTTGAATAATAAAGAGAAATTATTTGAAATGGCAAAAACACCTTTGAACGAAAATTGTTCGGCGGTTCTCCTCAAGAAGCTTCCCGAAAAGCTTGGAGATCCCGGCAAATTCTTGATCCCGTGTAATTTTCCGGGTATGGTTCAATGCTTCGCCTTGGCTGATCTTGGTGCTAGCCTTAACCTTATGCCAAAGTCTATGTGGAAGAAATTGTCTCTTCCTGATCCTACTCCTACGTGTATGACCCTCGAGCTCGCCGATCGATCTACGTCTCATCCAATTGGAATTGCCGAGGATGTCATCGTTAATGTTGGAAAGTTTCATTTTCCCGCCGATTTTGTGATTGTTGATTTTGATCCCGATCCAAGGGTTCCTCTCATTCTTGGAAGAAGTTTCCTAAGGATGGGTCGTGCTTTGATTGATGTTTACGATGAAGAAATTACCTTGCAAAATGGTAACGAAGCCGTCACGTTTAACTTGGACCAAACGTCGAGATACTCCTCCACCGATGATTGCATGACCGTTAACCGAATCGATGTTATTGATGAAGTTTCGGAGGAGTATTCTCAAGAGCTTCTTGGTTTTTCTCATAATGATTCAAGTGGCAATCCCACTTTTGATTCTTCCCCTACTAATAATTCTTCCTCTTCTTTTCCCGATGATAATTCTCCTTCTTCTCAACCTATTGTTGCCGACTCTTCCCCTTCCCTTACTCCGTTTGAGGGAAGTGATTTCATCTTGGAAGAGATCGATGCTTATCTTTCAAATGATTCAATTTCACCGGAAGTTGATGATACCGTCTTTGATCCGGAGGGGGATATTCGTTTGCTTGAACAATTATTGAACGAAGATCCGTCACTTTCTCCCCCTCCGAAGGATATTCATGTTGAAGAAATTAAAGAAGTTAAAGAAGTTGAACCATCTAAAGAAAATCTTCCGGAGCCCGAGCTCAAGGATTTACCTCCTCATCTCGAATACGCTTTCCTAGAAGGGACCGACAAATTTCTCGTTATTATTTCTAAAGACCTTAAAGATGAGGAGAGGACCCGTCTCTTAGATGTGCTTAGGAAGCATAAGAGTGCCATCGCTTGGAAAATTTCCGACATTAAGGGCATAGACCCTCGTTTTTGCACTCATAAGATTTTGCTCGAAGATATTTTTAAGCCCGTAATCCAACAACAACGACGGGTTAACCCGAAAATCCATGAAGTTATTAAGAAGGAAGTTATTAAACTCCTCGACGCCGGGATGATCTACCCCATTTCCAATAGTTCATGGGTTAGCCCGGTCCATTGTGTTCCGAAGAAAGGTGGAATGACCGTAGTGACGAATGAAGATAATGAGTTAATTCCCACACATCTCGTTACGGGATGGAGAGTTTGTATCGACTATCGTAAGCTTAATGATGCGACCCGAAAGGACCATTTCCCACTTCCTTTTATGGACCAAATAATAGAACGTCTATCGGGAAATGAGTTCTTGATGAGACGAAAAGTGTTACGCTTTTAGGGGGTCATTTAAGCCCTAATTCGTATAAATGTGATCAAATATTGCCCTAAATCGTTCCTTTTGTCATTTTAGGTACTTTTGAGAGGAATTCTGGAAGACATGCACATTTGGATGTTTTTGGAGCATAAAAGTGAAGAAAACGACAAATTCTCAAAGAAGCAGGAAATTACAACCTGACGGCGTCAGAGGTCACAAGGTGACGCCGTCAGCAAGGATGACAAAAGAGTGGAATTCAATTATCAAATGACGGGCCAGAAAGATTTCAAGAATTTACACCTGACGCCGTCAGGTGTTAAAAGGTGTAGGCCGTCAGGAACAAAGTTAAAGAGAGACGGCCCAGAAGGTTTTACATGCTGACCACGTCCCAAATGGATCTAGGCCATCCGAGAACCCTAATGGCGGCGAGCTGACGGCGTCAGACCCTATAAGCTGACGCCGTCCGAACTTAAAATCTATATATAGTTTTCTATTTTTCATTCATTATGTGTGGAACTTTGTGGAGAACTTTTAGGGCAAACCCTAAAGACGAATTTTCTGTGACTTTTAGGGTTTCCAACCCTTGGAACCCTAGTGCTTAATTAAAGATAAGTCTTCACTTTAATTCAATCAATATGTCTATGTGTTGGTTGTCTATCTATCTTGCTTGTCTTTCAATTAACATGAGTAGCTAAATTCTCTAGTGTTTGCTTAGATCTAATGAAACCTAACTATTAATTATTGGTTAATTGGTGTGTGTTGTTGTTTGTTGGGATGATTGTTTCATCGATGTTAGGCTCAAGAAAACTGGCCAACCTCCTTTATGGTAACGTGCTTGAACGTCTTGGGAAACATGTAGTCGAGGCATACTAGGCTATTAAGGTAGTATTTAACGCATGAGCCACTGTTTACAACCCCTATGGTTGTGCCGTGCATGGCATAGGGCGAGATAAGAGCTCATAGAATTAGAGAGATATGTATGCCCCTCCATGAGTTATTAGGAATACACCCTTCATCCACACAAGTAACACACATATCAATTAACCGGTAAAAGATAGTTAGGGAGTAATGAAATCTAAGTAAACACAATTTTCTCCATATTGTTTTCACAACCACAATAGTTTAGATATTTATATATTTTAATTTGCATAAGTAGTAAACTTGGGTTAGTTGATTAACAACTAATTCCGCCCTTCTTCCAAAACTGAGATTTTAATTGCTTTCATAAAAATATAAAAATACAAAAAGACTCTTCCTTCCACCCTTAGACCTATTAGATTAGCTATTCTATCCTAACGAACACTATTCCCTGTGAGAGAACGATCAATCCCCCGTACTTACCACTATCCTATACTACATCGGTCAGGTACACTGCCTGGTGGGGTTGTAAGCCTCTTGAGATCCCTCGAGGTAAAACCTGTTGTAAGGTTGCAAAACCACGCATCAGTTCTATTGTTTTCTTGATGGTTTCTCCGGTTACTTTCAGATTCCGATCGATCCTCAGGATCAAGAAAAGACCACGTTTACTTGCCCTTATGGGACGTTTGCTTATCGACGTATACCTTTTGGCTTATGTAATGCTCCAGGCACGTTCCAAAGGTGTATGACGGCCATTTTCCAAGATATGATCGAAAAGACTATGGAAGTATTCATGGATGATTTTTCAGTATATGGAAATTCGTTTACCGCTTGCCTTGCCCATTTGGAGAATATGCTAAAATGGTGTGAAGACACTAACTTGGTTCTCAATTGGGAAAAGTGCCATTTCATGGTTAAAGAGGGCATTGTCCTTGGCCATAAAATTTCCAAAGCCGGGATTGAGGTCGATAGAGCTAAAGTCGATGTGATCGCAAAGCTACCACATCCCACCACCGTTTGAGGAATTCGAAGTTTTTTAGGTCATGCCGGTTTTTATCGACGTTTCATTCAAGATTTTTCTAAGATTGCCCGACCTCTGACCCATTTACTTGAAAAAGATGCTCCGTTTTTCTTCTCTAATGAGTGTGTTGAAGCGTTTGATATACTTAAGAAGAAATTGACGGAAGCTTCGATTCTAGTTGCCCCCGATTGGGACTTGCCTTTTGAGCTTATGTGCGATGCTAGCGATTATGCTATCGGGGCAGTCTTGGGGCAACGTAAGACCAAATATTTTCAACCGATACACTATGCAAGTAAAACTATGACCGATGCTCAATACCATTATACGACTACTAAAAAATAAATGTTAGCCGTCATTTATGCCTTCGAAAAGTTTCGACCTTACCTTCTTTTGAAAAAATGCATAGTGTATACGGACCATTCGACTTTAAAATAACTTATGACTAAACAAGATGCTAAACCGAGATTGATGCGGTGGGTTCTCCTTCTTCAAGAATTTAATGTCGAAATTCGAGACAAGAAAGGAGCGGAGAACCTAGCCGCCGATCATTTGTCTAGACTTGAAAATCCCCATCAAAGTGTTCACGAGAAAAAGGAAATCAATGAATCATTTCCTCTTGAGACACTTGGGTGTTTATCACATGATTCTAGTACCCCATGGTTTGCCGACTTTGCAAATTACCATGCGAGGAATTTCATAAGGAAAGGGATGTCGTCCCAACAAAGGAAGAAATTCTTTAAGGACGTTAAACACTATTATTGGGACGATCATGAGACACTTGGGAGTTTATAACATGATTCTAGTACCCCATGGTTTGCCGACTTTGCAAATTACCATGCGGGGAATTTCATAAGGAAAGGGATGTCGTCCCAACAAAGGAAGAAATTCTTTAAGGACGTTAAGCACTATTATTGGGACGATCCCTATTTGTTTCGAGTTTGTGCGGAACAATAGTGATCCGGCGGTGCGTTCACGGCAAGGAAGCCGATGACATTCTTATGGCATGCCACAGTGGACCCACGGGGGGACATCATGGTGCCAATTATACCGCTAAGAAAGTGTTCGATTCCGGCTTCTATTGGCCGACGATATACCGTGATGCACAAGACTTGGTGAAGTCGTGTGATTCATGCCAACGACAAGGAAAAATTTCACAACGAGATGAGATGCTGTAAAATGCGATTCAAGTTTGTGAAATCTTTGACGTTTGGGGTATTGATTTTATGGGTCCATTCCCGTCTTCTCGAGGGAATAAGTATATACTCGTGGCCGTCGATTATTTGTCGAAATGGGTTGAAGCAAAAGCGCTCCCCACTAATGACGCCCGAGTTGTTGTGAAGTTTTTGAAGAGTTTATTTTCCCGATTTGGAACTCCTCGTGCTATTATAAGTGATCGCGGTACTCATTTTTGTAACGACCAATTTGCAAAAGTTATGCTTAAGTATGGAGTTACCCACCGTCTTTCTACCGCGTATCACCCGCAAACGAGCGGTCAAGCGGAGGTTTCCAATCGTGGTTTGAAACGTATTTTAGAGAGGACCGTTAATGGTAATCGTGCCTCTTGGGCCGATAAGTTAGATGATGCATTATGGGCTTTTCGCACCGCTTACAAAACCCCCATCGGGTGTATAATAGGTTGCTAGTATTATCATTATTTGCTACGTTATTTAGTTACTCGTATGGTTTATGTTTAAGTTTAATAAGATGTCCAATGGGCCTTGAAAGCCCACGACTTAGAAGATAGGGAAGGAAGGGAGTGTTGCCCTATCCCTCTCCTATAAATAGGACATCATGTATCTCATTACATTTGTTGGTTAATTTCATATCTTAAGAAAACTCTTGCTCTTTCATCTTTCATATTGTTATTAATCAACCAAGTCTAATTCTCATCTCATTTCTCTTATAAGATTACTTGTGTTTACTAATATGGTGACCTAACACAGTCGCCGGTGGCAATATCTTGAATCGTACGCCAAGGGATATTTTAACGATCATCGAGAACAAATCTAAGGTTCCGACTTCTCGTAACAAACCGAATGTTTCGAAAGTGACTTCTTTTACTCCTTCTTCTTCGTCGGTCCAATCATCGGAATTGGCCGAACTTACCGATGCTATTCGTTGTATGGTGAAAGAGTTTAAGCTTCAGAACCAAAAACCCGAGCCCGTTAAAGCCGTTACTGAAAAATGTGTGATTTGTGGTGGTCCCCATCCATATTATGATTGTCAAGCCACCGATGGCCAAGTTTACAATGCTAATGTAGCCGCCGCAAACTACAATCAAAACCAAGGTTTTCGTACTCAAAACAACCAAAGGGGCCACCCGGATTTCCACCCGTGCAAACTCATCAAAACCGTTACCCTCAAAACAACCAAGTTTATCAAAACCAAGGTTACAATCAAAACCGTGGAAACAATTTCAACCAATCACAAAATTATCAAACCATTCCACCACAACAAGTTCAACCCTCTCCCGAGCTTTCAAATTACATGAAAACAAATGATGTCAACATGCGAGCTATGCAAAACCAAATCAACAACTTGAGGATTGAGCTAAAAAGGGAGATCGACACAACTATCAATCGTCAAACGAATGAGCTTAAGCAAATGATGAGTAGTTTTCTTCAAATGAATCAACCACCGACGTCTAGTTCTCTTCCGAGTAATACTATTGCTAACCCAAGGGGTGATTTGAAAGCAATCACAACTCGAAGTGGTGTTTCATACGATGGACCCACGGCTCCGACTACCTCGTCTTCTCTTCCTCCTAAGGTAGTCGATCGTGAAACCGAGGCGACAAAGGATACGGAACTTCCTACTAATAACGGAAGAACCGAAAACATCCAACCTCCGGTTGTCCAACCGTCAAAAGAGAATGTTTCAAAAGGAAAGGAAAAAGTTGTTTTTGAACAAGATAATACCGTCAAGTC
>LBNU01029456.1:34131-70413 GCA_014162995.1 Artemisia annua
TATTCGTCGCCCCCGCCCGCCCGGTGCCTCGGGTTGCTTCTTCGTCTGTCTTATTTTGTGGGATTTTTATGGGTTCTGGGAAATATCGATATGCATCAGTCCAAACACGAAAACACAATATCTTTGGGCATTTATGGTTGTATTTTGTCGTTTTGGTCTAATTTGTAACTAAAAGGTGTTATGAATAGGCATACACACACTCATCAAACCCTGCTGTTCGTCTTCCATGTAGTCAAACAGTCGCACAGCGTCAAATTAGTCATTACTGACACCGTTCTTCTCCCCGGGACCGCGTTCGCCTACAAGTAACGTAGGCAAACAACGACTACGTCTAAGTCTACCGTCTGCTAGACGATCACCGGCTAACGCCACCCACTCGAGTCCGAAGACGTGGACTCTCTCATTATGACTCCATGGCGTCTTTTCCACTATCTACCGCACCACGAACCGTGATACGACACACGCCGACGGATACTGGCAGCAGGGTGTCTCACCGTCGTTAGCTCGAGTCATTCACGCCCACCTCGCACTCATCTGCAAGTGATAGTTCCGTCAGATGGGAAGACCGACATGCGTGCTTTCTCGCAGCGCTTGCTAGCCCTCGGAGAGCCCGTCTTGACAGAGACGGGACCAAGAAGAAAGCGCTCGCCGCGCTTTCAACGTGCTGTTGTCGCGCGCACTTGCACCCCATCCCTCATTTCATATCCACCTTCGGTCGTCATAACAAAAACACAGACCAACGCGAGACGCAGACAAAGAAACAAGAAAAAGAAACAAAAAAAAACCGCCTGATTCGAATCATGCCGAAGGCGATCATACCGCCCCTTAATCTAACCCATGCATCTGTTCAACCTATTGTCATTCACATTCCTTGTTTCATTCTGCTCATCTTACTCATTAACTTCTCACGAACATGATCATTCTCATCTGCATTTTGCATCTTCTCATCAAAATAGTGTCGGTCCGACCGATCCTGTATTAGGTTCTAACATTGTACGTCTGTAAGCTTCTGTCATATTATTTCTTTTGGGGATTTAAGGTTGTTCTTTTTAACAATTGCATGTTCAATACTACTTAGTTCCATATATCCCTATTAGACCCCGATCTTGTTCCCCAATATAGTGTCATGCGATATATCATCATCTTCATGAGTGTATATCGTGGATCTTCTTTCTATAACCCTGTTTTGTAAGGTCTTTTTTGCTCGATTCTTGGTAGCAAAACTAGTTTTTGAGCATACACCAAGGGGAGATAGACAAGGGTAGTATCACCAGGATTGACATTAGGTGATAGATCAAGGCTTCACTCACGATGAGTCAAGCTCGCCTTCATAGAATCTATTCAGTATTGAAGTGTATGCAAGTCTCGTCAGGAGTCCACCTTTTTGCTTCGACAAAGGGGGAGAAGAAGTGTCAATCAAGTAAATATACATTTACTATGAGTTATGAGTTTACTAGTTTGTCATCATCAAAGGGGGTGATTTGTTGGATAAATAGTGTACATATTCTTATCTACATCTCTTCATGTTTTGATGATGACAAATGAGTTAAGTTACAACACATAAGTAAAGTGTCTTAAGTTACTTGTAATCACAAATCATCTTATGCCTTCATACGCTCAACGTCTCAGACATCTTCAACGTCTCGAGTATGCTTCAACAATCACTTAAGGTATGTATAAACAAATGTCTAATACATTTTATGATCAAAGGGATTTTTATTTAGACGTTACAAATTTTATAAAATGTTATAAACATTTTATATATTTTAGAAAAACACTTTTGGTAATTAAAGGGAAATGTTTTAATTAAAAGAAAATGTTATAAAATAATATAAACATATTATATAGTTTTGAAAAACACTTTTGGTAATAAAGGAAAATGTTTAAATCATACTAAATATATGAATTCAAATTTTTAACCAAAATCAGTTAGTTTTTTACCAAATAAACTTTCCTCAGAAAAAGACAAAATTCCTGGCCGTTACAGGAGGGCGGCCCCCTTAATTATAAGGGGCGGCCCCCTTAATTTTAAGGGGGCCGGCCTCCATTTAAGGGGGCCGGCACGCTCCTGTTGTCAGGAATCTTTGCCTATAAATACCGGTTCATTCCTGGTATTTTTTCTAACCTTTTGCACGAAAATTTTCAGTCCCAATCCTTTCCAAACACACTTCTAAATCCTTTGATCATAAGTTTATTAGCTTTTGTTTCAAGTGATTCAATCCCTCATCACTCAAAGTGCAAGAGAAGAATCCTCCCTATCATAAAGGCAAAGATGTATTAGAGTCTAGTTAGTGTTGATGTGAAGTTGTGAGTTATGTATGTATATGTAATAAGTAGATCAAGATGATCTTACTTAGTAGTAAGTCAATGAGTGAGTAAGAAGTAGTGGGAAGAAGTAGTAGTGTGGAGAAGTCATTTAGTTGTGAAGATGTAGGTGTGTGAATAAGTAGTGGAGTATAGAAGAAGTTGTGAAGTAGTGAAGAAGTCTAAAGTCGTGAAGAAGTTGTGAAGTCGTGAAGAAGTCGTGAAGTCATGTAGAAGTTGTGTAGTGATCGAAGTCGTGTCGTGAGATTGGTTCTAGCTACTATTAGAACCCAACATTTAGCTTGGTGTCGTTAATTGGTGTAAGCAAAAGTTGTGTACGGTTTTCTCCGCCAAAAGGGAGCTTGTTGAGTAGTGAAGAAAACTCTCGAGTAGGTGACTCGGGGAGTGGAGTAGGGCAAGGAAGGTGTCCTTGTAGCCGAACCACTATAAATCATCGTGCCCGGTTTGCATTTCCTTTCTCTTAACTCTTTTCATTTATTCTTACATTTGTCGTTTTATATCTATGCTTGCAAATATGTGTTGATTGTTGCTTATATTGTTTTGATGTTGATTGTGTGATAGATATAAGTTAATATTGTTATAGGATGAATAATTATATGATATGGTCTAATGGACTTAGATGCATTATTCACACTTCTCATGTTGAGTTTAACTTAATAGATGATTTGATACAAAACGTTTTAAGATTTTAAAAGGAAAACATATTCACACAAAGATCAACCAAAACTCTATTCATAAAACTAAGTTTTGAAAACAAACTCAAAAGCACATATATATAATTGATCATATTGATTATATATTGTTTTCATAATAAACTCTAATTGAATGTTTTTCGAATGAACTTTGAACAAATTAAAAAGATGTAAAACTATTCAACCCCCCCTTCTAGTTTTCCACAAAGATTACGTGTTAGGAGGATCCTTTCATGGGAATAGTTTTATTTACTTAGTTAACTATGCGGGGACTAGATGGAGAGTTAGTGTAAGAAGAGTATCAGAATTAGTGTGTTTTGTTGAGGGAGCAAGGTGGAATGATTTTGCGATGCACAACATCACCTGTTCGGATGTTGCTTACTTACATTTTATAGAAGAGGGTGAGGATGTGTTTTATGTAGCTACCTACAATGAGTATGGGGAGGAGTTTCATAACTATGAACCAGTCCATGATCAGTTTTGGAGAGTAATGCTTGATGTTACAGACACATCTCATCTTATCCAGCCAATGCCAGAAGAATTTCTAGCATATCTGGATGGTCCAACAGCTAGACAGTCGGTCATGGTTACTAGTAACACCACTGATTACCATGTAGAGCTAGAGTATGATCGAAATGTCCACACGGCCCTGTGGGGATGTGGTTGGGAGAAACTGGCCCAAGACTTGAATATGTCACCTGGTCAAAAAATGGTGTTTACTCAGGTTGTCCCGGGGGAGGAGTATAATGTCATGTTGTTTGACCATAATGGAGGGGCCATCACAACAGTTGAGACATACAGCACCAACATATCCATGAATGCTTTTTGTCACCAACCATATGACTATGGTATGTTCTACTTTGTTTTACTTTACATACACCAACTATCTCACAGCAGTGTAAATTATTTGGTTATATGTAATATTAAATTCAGATTTTGAAGCCCCTCAGATGAATTGGACGTGTAATTGGGAACACCACACAGTCCATGACCAAGAAGAAAGGGCATTCTACAGGAAGATGGCTGCATCCTTTTGGAGAGATGGCCGACTCGTAAGTCTAGTCATAGAGTTGCTTAATAAGATATAAGAATGTAAGTTGTATCATATATTGTGTGTGTCATATAAAGATTGATGGATCATAATGTGTATTAGAAGCATCCCATGCCAAACTAATAATAATTTTTGTACATTTTTTTGAACAGTTCATACCATCAAGAATTGTTAAGAAGTACAACTTGTATGGGTTCTCTAGAGCGGTTGTGAAGCATAAAACAATAGAGAAAGAGTTCGAAGTTCGTGAGAGGACACTTCAAGTTGGTCAAGGGAAGGTCAGGAGGAAAGTTGCTATTGTTTCATCATCTAATTTCAGGCAGTTGAGGGCAGAAGCACATTTTGGTCAAGGTTCAATGGTCCGCTTCTTTCTAGGGGAAGAAACTAACAGGGCACAAAGAGTTTTACATTTTGATGTGTGCTGATGGAACTTTAAAGTAGGAATGATATTAAGTAAACGGTCTTTTCTATTTCGTATGTATGGTGGATTTGTGGGCACAAATCAACTTGAACAATGCTTTCACAATCGTTTTGTAACTATATGTGTAGGATAAACCATATGGGTTTGTCGATACACAATTTTGCAACGGATATATGTATGCTTAACTGCTTAACTTTAGGTTTTATAACGGATAATTAGTAACACTTGGTGTTGTATGCGTTGACTTTATTAGTCAAAAGGGGTTATTTGACGAATGGGTTTTTAATTATGACTTTCTATAGTCAAAAGACCGAATATAAAATGCCATTTACCAATTCACTCATTAATGGAAATGTTACTTTCCATAGTTGTTTGTATATGTTAGTTTCAACCAGCACTTTGTAATAGCAAGTTGAAGTGGGATATGTGACTTTGACTTTCAAAAGTCAAATTGCCATATCCACAACACACCCACAATATTTCAAGCAACGCCATTTAGGGTAACTTAGAAGCTAAACATTAAAGAAACCATAGAATGCAACAGGAACAACAAAATACGTCGTTAATTGTCATAGGGTACACCCTAAACACTAAACAAACCATAGATTAAACAAAAAAAACTAGAAGAATTCCACTACGGCTGTGGGGGAAGCTCGGTGAAGTTTCAACAGCTCCCTAGCCAACTCCCAATTCATCACCACATTTTCAGCGTGATCATCATACAGAGTGCAAGGCTTGATATAAAGATTCTTAAGCAAGGGGAACAAGAAAGTACACACTTTATTATTGTTAATTCGTTAACTGATATAGGAAAAGATCGAAACACCACAACCTCGAGCTGGCCCGACCACATTCCGGTGCTTCCTAATTGTAATAAATAATTTTCCAAAGGTAGATCACTTTCTAATGAAGCCTAGAAATTGAGATAGTATTAAGATGCACAACCATGGCAATGTAGGTTGATGTGAAGCTTAATTACATATTGCATTCCACTTACTCTGGTTTCTAGCATTTGCAATCTTGGAGCTCCACGAATCATTTGAATGATGAATGCTACCATTGCATTGTTCCCAAAATCAACTCCAGATAGATTTAGATTCTTGAGGGATACAAATGCCACAGTTACATTCATCGATGAGCTACCTTCTTCTAATAACTACAACAGGTAGAATTTTCAGAATTTTTAAAGATTTCATTTCATAACTAGTAGCCATTAGTTTAATAATCTATAATTTGAAGTGTGAAACTCAAATTGGTATTACCTTGCACTCCTGAAAATCCAATGTAAGGGACTCAAGTTTGGGAAGACTACTCAGGTGAGATATATTGTATGTTGTCATTGTGGTGACCTGGTTCAAAAGACCGAATGACAAATACAACTTCTTCAGATTCCCAAGTTGTGCAATATCCCATAGTCTCATCTCTTTTGTATCAGTACGATTGATTTTAAGAGACTCAACTGAGGAAAACCAACAATAAAGTCCCAAATTGTACTGGTCAGAAATTTGACGGATAACAATTCTAAGGTCAATAGATTTGGGAAACCTTCAAAGGATGCCAAACTAGGTAACGTACACCAATGAAGTTCCAGATGTTTCAACTCCAAACGAGTGTACATTTGGGTTGGCAATGTAACTGGTTCACAATACCAGTTATGTATAAGGAACTCCTCAATTCCTTGGTGACCCAACAACAACAGCCAAGCATGAATCTTTTCATAATTGAAGTCATCTTTTTCAAAACAAGGCGCTTTAGGCTCATACAGAGGGAAGGACAAACCTTACTATTGGCGACCTTTGAGCCTTAAGCCCAGCAATCTAGTAACATGCATCCCTTCAAAACTTACTCCCAAAAAAATAAAAGAAATCTATCAACTATAACATCGGTGAGCAACGATCCACTTAAACCTCCAGTCTTCGCTAAAATGGATGTCGTCACCGCCTCTGTTAGTGGCAAACGGTCTCAAAATATTGCTGAAAACCGTTCTACCGCATGTTGCTAATATAATCCGTCATGTCGTTTCATAACATTCCGTCCAAAAAAAAGGACCATTTTTGGGGTTTTGGGAAAGTTATGGAAATGAGAGTTTTGGATTTCGTCTTGGATTTTCATCACTGGTTTTTTCTGTTTGGATCTTGGTTTTCATAGGTCTATGGTAATTATTGGTTCGGGCATAGGGGTTTGGTTGGGTGTGGGTTTTATATTCCCAGCGAAAACATTAATATGCGATATCATTTAGAAGATACGGCAAAGTTACATAGTTAACGTGTGACTACATCGATGGTCCTTCAAGTTGCATGTGTGGTTTAGCTTGGGTTAACTAATGGTTATAATGTGATTGGACTATTATGCCCCTCATTTTGGGACCAAAACCTTGCGTTGACCAAGCCGAAACTGGTCAAGGGACGCAATCGGCCTAAAAAACACAAGGTTTGGACGCCAGGCGACGTTTTTTAAAAGTTAAGGTGCCATGCGATACTTTGTGGAAAGTTCAGGGACCAACGATGTATTTTACTCTATTTTTTATGTTTCAAAACTTTGATAACTTTTATGATTAGTATAAAGTTTGATGTATGAAATTAAATTTAAATTTTAAAAAACCAAAAAAGAATCGCTAAATTTCACAGGGACCAAACACGGAAACAGCAACCTTCTAAATTTCACAATTTAAACCAAACAAACTTTTCAAAAAGATTAACAAAAGCCCCCAAATTGAATTCTTCTTTAGGGTTAGGGTTTTACAGCCGTCAAT
Source organism: Artemisia annua (assembly GCA_014162995.1). Classification (NCBI taxonomy): domain Eukaryota; kingdom Viridiplantae; phylum Streptophyta; class Magnoliopsida; order Asterales; family Asteraceae; genus Artemisia; species Artemisia annua. Next base: position 41,373 of record LBNU01029456.1, read on the forward strand.
TCACCGGAAAATCAATCAAAATACTCGCCGAAAAAGATGTCGAAGAAAAACAACTTATCACTTAGAAAAAAACAGCACGAATTCGAGCTTAGAAGTAAGTGTATAAAATTTTTAATAAGTTTTTATTTTGTTTGATTGGATTTTATAAATTTGTGTTTTGTTTAATAGGGGAACAGGAAGCAAAAGAGAAGGCGGCGAAGAAGTTGCAAATGAAGAAGAATAAAATGAAAGTAAGTGATTATTTTACTCTTAATTATTATTACAGTAGTTTGTTACAGTAATTGGTAAAAAGTTGTTGCCTTTGTTAAGTTGGTTGTTATAAAAACGAGGTTTGAACCCACCGCCACATCACCTTAAACCGGCTAATGTGGCCGATTCAAAGGTTGCTTGCACGTAGTAGGAATTGAACTTGAGACCTCTCACATTGGGGCGTTTTGTACAATGGAATCTTAGTTTAGTTGATGAAGGCGTGTCGGGTTATTGGTTTTGCATTTTTGTTGCGAGTATGATTTTTAGACGTTAAAATGTTGTTATACTTGGGATGGGGATTTCATACATGGTCGCTCATTTTACAATTTATGTTGGCCTATTCCTCGATGGGTTACACTAGTAATAAGGGAGAAAATGTTGGTTGGTCGCTGTCGGTCACACAAGTAGGACAAGTCCCCCTTGTTACAGTCGGTCGGGAGATGTCGGCCACACAAGAGGAAATGAGGAAGGAGGTCGCCTGTCCGACCGATTCATTTCACAGTTTGTGTATGTGTGTGGGGTGTTGATAAATGATTTTTTTGGTATTTTTTGGTGGTGTCTCCTTATTACACCAATTTGTCGCCTTATTACACCAAGTTGGTTATGAAATAGTCTAGGGGAGAGAAAACTGAGGTGGCAGCGGAGATGTAGGTCACTTGGGGGTCCTTATTACAAGTAGTCTTAGATTCAGCTTTGAAGTAGATACTTTAAGATAGTTAGATTAGACAGACTACTTTGGATGAGATTTTGTTTATATAACGAATAAAAATTGGTTGTTCGTTACTTTGTTATGTAAATTGTATCAGCATTAAGCTATTGAGCAGCTTAATCTATCTCATGAATTCGTTAGAACAAATGGTTTATGGAGAACACGAGTTTATATAAGGTTTATTAACCACTGGTATAGCCGTATAGGAAGAGGGATGCACTTTGATAATTATGGACAGAGGCTAGTTTCAACCTAGAAAATTAATATGGAGATTAAATAGAAACAGTTGAATCAACTAAACCACATTTCTACTAAAGAATATTGCTGTTGAATTGGTGGTTTAGTGCTACAATATAGTAAGAACCGATGTCGTCCAGATCTAGATTTGTGAGGTGGTAGATTTCGTTGACAAAAGCCAGACATGGTTTTTCTTTCTTTTGGTATGGAAGAAGCACTATATGGCCCTTTTGACATGATTATGATATAATTGGAAACTTCTGAGTGTAAAATCTGGTTTCTGCTTTTCATTTTTTGTATTTTCATATTTTGTCTAAGTTCCAAAAAGCGCTCAAGTAAGGTTTAGTTTTAAAGGAAGTTCCATTTTCCCCACTGATTTTGGTTTCAAGCTGTTGTTGGCAATGGTATGCAGTCAGAATGACAACTCGTCTTCTCCAAATTTTTTGTTAAAAAGGTAGCAATGAACCTCTAAAAACATACAAGATAATTCTTGTAGTCCTGGTAACCCCAGACATACACTCATAGAGAAACTGTGTAAATAGCGTATTAAGTTTTTTGTTCTTGTGAATATTGCTGTGTGTGAGATTATCAATCTCCATCCATGTGATTTGAGTTTTGTACATTGACAGAATCCTTGACTTTTTTGATTAGGTCGATGGAAGTTCAAGCAAGACCAAGAAGAAGGGTAGTGGTGGATTTGCAGTAGGGAAGAAGAAGTTGAAGACTAGAATGACGCCATTGGCTAAAGCTAAAGTTGCTCAAGCAATGGAACTTGACAACTGAAGTCTTACATTCCAACGAAACTAGTTGACATTTCTGAGACTCAAACTCTCTATATTCCCTGTAGTTGAAGTTTTGTTTTTTGTATCAAACTACTTATGCTTAAATCGAGAACTGATCCATTTATAGTGTGTTTTCTTAATTATGAGCGACCAATGCATACTGACATTTAACGTATTGAGTTTTAATGTCAGTAAATTATTAGGGGTTATTACTAGACATGTAGCAATTAATCTTTGACTTATCCAGATAGGTGAAAGCCACTTCCTTGACAGCTGCTAACCCAGCTTTGCGTAGGAAGTTTTGCCTATTCATTAGATGTCTATTATGTTCCCTTTCAGTTGCATTTAGACTGAACTCAAAATTGATTTAACAGGTACAATATCAAAAACAAATGATACAAACAACACACATGATATACAAATCTAAAACTGGTACCGCTCAGCACAATTACCATGTACATGCTCAGAAGCTCTCACAGATCCACAGCCCCTAACATATTACAAACTGTTTCTCAACTATGATCATTATTAGAATAAACAAACTACATACTTATGCTCTTATGATGCACTTCGCTGATTCAAGGCTTTCAACATATGTACCTCCAATAGAGAACCCGTTTGGCCCCCCTTCAATCCTTACATTTCTACATCTTCTGTCATCTATATTATACACAACAATCCCATCTTCATCGCCCAACACAATATCCCGATCACTCCCTTCAATCGAACATATAGGCTTAACAGGATCTATCTCAACTCCATGAATACTAACCTTAATCCACGACGCACCCACCCCATACTCCTCCATCACCCACAAATCATTACCCAATCTAGTACCAAAGACACCTAATTTCCCACCAACAACAACCAACTCATTAAACACAGCGTTATCATTATTAATGGAACTAGGCAACTCAATTTCACTAAACTCCTCATTTACTAAACTAAAGGCAGCAATTGTCGACGAGTAACCAGGCATTACGCTTGTTAACCAGTGGAGTTTCTCATTCACGAGAATCCCACTGGTTAAATGCCCAACCGCGTGATCATAAGGAGAATCACTCATTTTCCTCCACGAATTCTCACGCAAACTATAACTACACACATACATATCAGTACAATCAGGGTTATGCTCATTATCTGTATCCCAAAACGATATTGTGATCACTTGATAATCCTCAGTGCATGAATTATAACCAAATCCATACATTACAAAACTCTCATGTTCTGGCAGAGCAAACGGCGAAAAAGGGACTTCCATCACCTCTCGTGTAGTCGGGTTTGTAATAAAGACTTTATCATCCACATCTTTAGCTAAAACAAGCCCATTGCAAGACCCCAAGACCTCTTCCCACATTATGGGAGGTTGCACTAGCGGGAAAGCTACTTCTTTTGCTGTGATGGATATATCGACATNCGTAGTATGTTTATTAAATGTTATCTTTTAAACATGTCACACGATTGTTAGGTTTGAATTTTTGATAGTTTATTAAATTTAAAGGGATTTGCAATAATGCTTATTGGGAAGTGGTTAGTATAAATATAAAAGTAAATTTAAGTTTTATTAAATTAAAAAATATATATATTTGAGGTATTATGCATGGTTGTCCGGATCCCAATCTTGATATTAGGATCTTATGATTTTACGATACTGCAAAGCAAAAACGATCCGAATCTTACATAGGATCTTTAAAAGCTTAAGATCTTATAAAATCCCGATCTTGACCATGGGATCTTAAGATATAATCCGATCCGATCCTACTTTTCTCGGATAACAAACAAAAAAACTACAAATTTCTGGATTATTTTTTGTAGGATTTAAAAAATAACATGTTAATCTTATTAAACATTTCATAATCATAATTTAGGACAACATTTCAATGAAACATTCATATAATTTTATGTTTATGATATCTAATAATTTGTAAATTTATATAATATTACAAAAACTATTAAGAAAATGACATTATAGTGGGATCTTAAGATCCCGATCCGATCTTACGATCACAATCTTACAAAGACGAAAACGATCCTGGGTAGGATCCCGATCTTGAAAACCTTGGTATTATGTATATTTATTTATTGTGTATTACATAAATAACTACGTTAAATATGGAAAGAGTTAGGGTGTGTTTGGTATGCGAAAATTGGAATCAAGTAATACTTTCATAGGCATTAAAGATGTTTGTGTTACTACTATCACAATCAAACTATCATTTCATAATGATAGATCCACTGAAGTGGGTAGAGGTGGGTTTTTTAAGGTATCCCGCGGGTCCCTCTACTTTATTTATTAATCACCACATAAATGGTCCCACTTTTTGAAATCAATCACCCTTATCATATTAACAAACCAAACAACAATATCAACAATGATATCTTTATTTTCATTCCACCCTATAATCATATCATTACCGATAGTGATTCCTTATAACAAACCAAACGCACCCTTAGTTATTTAATACTCCCTCTATTTCAAAATTATTGTCACGAGACAAAAGTCACATAGTTTAATAAAAGTGAGCCCGATTTAATTTAATTTTCAACTATTCAAATATAATATTCCTCAACTATATTCTCTACTTTTTGCTTAAAAAGAAAAGTGGACAATAATTTCGAGACATCCTGAAAAAAATGGACTATAATTTTGAGAAGGAGGGAGTATCTTTTAAAGATTGTCCGGTGGGCATTGTATAGCAAATAACAAATTTAAATACTAAAATTCATATATATAAATTGTTTTGGGTATACAAAAGATAATCAATGTAACTGGATATCATTTAGAATCTTGTTATCATTTTCTAAAAGAAACTATTCGACCTTAATGTCTCTGGATATCACGAATACCCTTTTTGCGATAAGACTAAGTGTAATATTCTTGGTTTAGGCACAAATCAATAACCTTTTGACTTCTAAGTGTTTAGTTTTTTTCTGTGTCCTTTTCTATGCAAATGTGTGTTCATATTTATAAGAAAACTCAAAGCCTAATAATGAAATTATGTTAATTAATCAGCCTATTAATTACATCATAATGTTACACGACCAACTAAATGTGGTCATTAAGTTGCAGTTAAAGCTGCCCTTGAATAGGTCAAAGCCGTTACAAGTTAGTTTGAATTCAATTCCAGCGTGTTTACTCGCTGATGAACATGCTCCCTAAAAGAGTTGTTCCCTAAGTGTGCTCGCTGAGGAGATGATCCTCCTGAAGCTACTCCCTGATGAGATCCTTTAGCTTCTATTCAGTGAAGAGTATGAAGCTGAACTCATTAGCCTGATAGGTACCATTCAGTGATACTCACTGAAGACTTAACCCGTCGAATTTCATCAACGACATGAATTCCTCTTTACAACTATCAGAGTCAGGTGGTTCAATGACCTGATGGGTGTACACTCCATACCCCCAAGCCCATTACCAGGTATGACCTAAACCCTTAATTGGACTAAATTTTCAACAATCCTCCCCAATTTAGTACAATTTCTTTTGCAAGAAATAAAACATTAAAATGAAACCAATGCATAAACGAAAACATCTTGAAGATTGAATTTCCATCTTAGTACATTGCACCTTTAAATATTCGAGAATCAGTGTGTTCTAAGAATTGAACCGTCAACCCATTTGAATAATTGAATATAACATACACACAAAGTTTTCAAACACTTAAATGCTCCCGACATTAAATAAGCCATGTATCCATATCCATTTCATGAATGTTTCAAGAGCCAAAAGCCCAAAGCTCCTTGAAACGGCAAAACTTCACATTCCTTTATTCATGCACATGCTCTTGCACTTTTTCAAATGAACTATTAAAAAGTAACCCTTTAGCCCAACCTTCAGCAGGACTGAGCAAAACCTTGCGATGAAATGTAAAACATGTGCTCTAACCTCTGAGTATTAATCTTTCACATTGAATTCAGCTCTCAAGTTTCCTGAGAATTAGATGTCTTAACATTTAGTGACTTAAGTGGACTTTAAACCCATCCCTTTAGTAGACTTTATAACTAAGTCTCTAGCCAATCCCTTTGTCAAGTGATCAGCTAAATTTTGTTGAGATCTTACAAACTCTATAGAAATCACCCCATTCATGATAAGTTCATGAATCGTGTAATGCCTGTCACCTAAATGTCTAAACTTACTATTGTCCATCTGGATATAAGCCTTTGCTAATGTAGCTACTCTATCACAACGGATATAAATGAGTGCTATAGGTTTAAGCCACAATTGAACTTAAAAATCCTGCTTTTCAACCATTCAATTTCTTTACTAGCAACTGCTAAAGCCACAAATTCATATAAGAATTCAAACGTTAAAAAACCTTGTTGTAATATTTTGTTTAAAAATTGTTGGTGTATACTTGTTATTATCTTCTTTAAACATACATCTAGTTGACATGGTGAAATTATTTAACTTAGTGCTTAGGTTATAATCACTTCAAAGGTAACAACATAAACATGAGTAAAAAAAAATCAATTTTAAACATTTAACATTAACTGCTATAAAATATGTACATTTGCAAAATAAACGGTTCAAAAAGGTAACTCACTTTTTGATGTCTTAATTTTCCAAATCCCGAGCATGATGGTGTAATAAAGTTAATTATTATAAATTTAATGTTAATGTTCGCTATAAAATTTAAGAAAAAGAAAATACTCAAAATTTTGGAGATCCTAGCTGGCATTGACTACCCTTTCCTTGTCACCTCAAATGTACATATAATGATGTTTAAATCTTGGACCTCGTGTAAGTAACTGAGGGTGCGTTTGTTTGGAGGTGTTGGATTTGCTTTAAGGACTCAAAGTAAAAAGTAAATGTTTAGTTAAATTTTAAATGGGCATCAAACTCAAATTTTGCTTTTGTGTAAATCAACACAAATAGTTGGGATTTGAAAATAAAGTGGGACCATTTTCTTTTGTTTTTTAGTCTACGTCTCTCTTCTTTTCAAATAAAACAAAAAATATTTTGAACTATAAAATTATTTACTAATAAACTACAGTAATATATTTTCTCTATGTTGCATCAAACCCAAATTCAAATTAAAATACAAATCCAAATCCATCCTAAACCCGTATACATACCAAACCGACAATAAAGACCTTACAGCTAAATCATATGATGGTTCCTCGAAGACGACCTTGAATGTCAATATACCAAACATCAAATGTAGGATATCATTTCATTCCTAAAGTCAAAAACCTATCAAACAAGGGAAGAGATTGTCTCAAGTTGAAAAATAACTTGAGTCAAGTTGGGGAAGTGTGAGCCATTGGATTTGATCCAATGGCTCAAATCAAAAGAAATTCTTTTGATTTGAGCCATTGGATCAAATTCAATGGCTCACACTTCCCCAACTTGACTAAGTTGTTTTTACAGATTGAGAATCTCCTTCCATCAAACAAACGCACCCCAAAAAAGTAGAGTTAATTCATATTAATAAATTACTATAATTTACCCCTGTTAACAATATCCATCCATCCAATTACGCGCTTCAAATCGTTACATATAAATAGGATTATTCTTCACTTTTGAAACAAACAGCTCTCATTCTTCCCAAACACATACACTCAGGTCAGTTTACTACACAAAATTAGGGCTCACATTTCATTACGTTCATCACTAATGTAAATTTTCGCATTAAGCGTAATCATCATTTAATCATTTTCGCATTGATCAAATTAGTAACTCACGTTGAGTTTGATACAATAAGTTTTTACCTGATTATGAAGTATTCTAGTAACTTAAACCGTCCACGTTAAGTTGTCGTAAATTAGCGATCGTTTAACTGAAATGCAACTCAGTATACTGATTTTGCTATATTCCGATTTCCAAGTGACGTAAATCATGTGCATTTTTGTCAACAGCGAGAACGTTTATGCGAATTATGCTATTTTTGATGATTACGGACTATTGTTGCATGCTAATAGCGTTTTACTTTATTATGAAGGATTTTGGGTAATGTAGATTGTCCGCATCTCGTTGTAAAAAATTTTGGGATCGTTTAAGTGAATTATTACTCGTTTCTGTTTTCGGCATATTAACTGTTGTTAGTTCAACTTCTAGTTAGAACTATGTTAGTTTAATTCATGTTTGACTTGATTATCAAGTATTTTTATTGTTGTAAATTGTGCGCATTTTGAGGCCGTGAATTCGAGAAATTTTAGTTGAACTGTTACTCATTTTGCTGTTTTTTTGTTATGTTATCGCTTATGAATGAATGATTGTTGTATATAGCATATATATTATTATCTCATCGCTTGTTTTTTGAATTCAGATCCTATGTTAAAAAGGCTAGTTAGTTATCATGTGTACGGGTAGTATTGACATGATTGATTATCTAGCTAGTATGTTGACTGATGTAGATCGTACTTGTTTTGAATTGAAAATCGTTTAACTGCATAAATTATTACTTGTTTTGCTGATTTTGGTATATTTTGCATCATCTATGAGTAATAAGTGTTACTGGATTTGAAGAATTTGAAAGTTGGTTTAGGAACATAATGTTTTACTGATAAGGTTTTTGGTTCCGAGATTGTAGATGTTATTGCTTCGGATTTATTTGTTAAGTCAGTTACATGGATGATATGAATTGTTATTTATACTTTGTTTACTTTATTACAGATGATGATTATTAGGTGGTCAGCATAGTTAGAGGAGTTAGATTTTGATAAGCATTTGTTAGTGAGCATTTAATAATCAATCATTAGCTTCCGTCTGATAGAGTGTGGTAATTGTAAGTGATTATACTCAAAATGGGGTTGTAGTTTTCACCAATTAGTATAATGATGACTTCAGTTAAACAAGTTATAGAAATTTGTAGTTATTAAGTATTTGCGGAAGATAGAGATGTTTTAAGGATATAACTGGACACCTATGTTACATTGACACGGGTACGGGTATCCGATATTGGTACGGATCCGAGTGTCGGATACGTCATCCAAAAAAATTTAGGACACGGGGACACCGTCCTAACTTTGGACTCGGGTACGGATACGGCAATAATTTTTCCTAAAAAAATATACATATAGATAATTCGTGCAACAAATTTAAACATATTCAATGAAACTAATTACTTAAATACATAAAAACTTTGGGAAGCCAAATCCTCTTTACAAGTCCAAGACAAATGAAATCAGGCCGGCATATGATCGGCCCAACAATTTCACTACACAATCTGAAGCCCAATCCAATTAGCTAAATGAAATACCCGAATATATTCCACTTTGATAACATTTCAGCCCAAAGAAAAGTGTGTATAACCCTAATTACTAGGGATATATAACAGTCACGCTTCCTAACTTTACTCATTCATTTGCCCTAATCATATTTAACTCATCCGCCCCCATATACTCCACCTACCTTATCCTCTCCACAAAAACCGATCAAACCTTGTCTTGATCTAACGAGATCTAATCTAATCAACCACATGAGCTCGTCTCAACCTCAGCTCCATCTCCACTAATCGATCTCATCTCAGCCTATAGATCTCAGCCTCTCATGATACCATCTCCAATCAAACAACTTCTTATAAACAAATATCGACAGATCCGATATGTTGAGGAACAACTTTATTATGAAGTTGCTCACAGATCCGATCGACATGGCCTGAAATTAAAAACTTGATGAAGTTGCTCACATATCCGATCGACATGGCCTGAAAAAAGATGAAGTTGCCGTACCCAAGCTCAAAGTGGCGTGTCCGGACCGGATTTCGTACCCGGATCCGTGTCGCGTCGTACCGACCCTGGTATGCCGGCCATTTAGCCGTGTCCGGTAACATAGCTGGACACCAATTTGTTGGCAGAAGTAAAACTGGACCAAAACAAGTACAGTTTGACGTTTGAACTCACATCTACTGGAACAGTGCCGAATGTTGTCAAAGTACATTGTTCTGCACTTTTAGGTCCACATTCCTTCATGGTTTAGAGCATTTCAATGTCATAACTCGTAACCAATTAGAATTGAAACAATCCAGCTGCTAGATTTTGTGTATTTTATATTTAGTTTTAGTAATGTTTTTTCCTAATTTTTGTTTTGACGGTCTCATCTAATTTTATTAATGAATTTATCTTCTTTGCAGGTTATAGATTGATGCAGACCAAAGTAGGACGATGGAGCAGGTATGAGTACAAGACTTTCAGGGATTCATATAGGACTTTTAAAGTATGTTTTAGTCCTACTGGATTTGTGATATTTTGTACCACTACAGTATAAGATGATTGAAAAGATTGGTGAAGGAGCATATGGTAAGGTCTACAAGGGTCGTGACAAACTCACAGATGAACCTATTGCCATTAAGATAATTCCAGTCGATGCAAATGAGGGAGTTCCTAGCACAGCTATAAGAGAAATATCGGTGTTGAAAGAGATGCAGCATGAAAACATTGTCAGGTATAATATGATTTTAGGAAACTTTATTAATTTCTACTGAGCATCAGCCCTCCAATTTCCGTGTTTCAGTAGATGACGTGTGTCTGTGTGTGCTTGATATGGAATGAAGTGGAAATTGTTATTCTTGTCAGGTCAATAAAATTTGTCATTTGTGATTGGACTTGGGCCTCAGAATATACGTAAAATCTTTACTAGTTTGCGCAGTTATTGAATAAACTTTATCATTTGGCCATCTGTCAATCTGTTAATGCTGCAATTTCCAGCATTCCCTTTTTAGAGGCTCCATATAGCAGTCAATGGCTTGTGCCTTGTAGAATTGTAGTAGATACATTAGAATCTACCCATAGATTTTATATTGAATGAGTCTTTTGGTGGCAGGTTACTGAATGTCGTGCTTACTGAGGAACGATTGTATCTGATTTTTGAGTACCTAGACATGGACTTAAAAAAACACATGGAATCAAGTCCAGAATTCTTAGAGGATCCCCAGCTTGTAAAAGTGAGTACACGAGTTATTGCATTCTGTATACGTCTCTAGACTTTTAGAGTACATGACTTTCCTTTTCACATTCTCTCGTATTTTCTAACTTTTTATCATGATATTCTTCAACTTTCAGAGGTTCCTATATCAGATGCTATGCGGTGTTGATTATTGTCATTCTCGTCGAGTGCTGCATAGAGATTTAAAACCTCAGAACCTGCTGATAGACGCCAGTAAAAATGTTATCAAGCTTGCAGACTTCGGGCTGGCAAGGGCCTTTAATATTCCTGTGACGATACTATCACATGAGGTATTTTGCATCATCTCAACTTTTTACCTTGAATTAACCATGATAACACTTTTATTCACTTGTCTGTTATCTCACTGTCATTATTTAGCAATATCTATACATGCACTTCTTATGAACTTTTTCAATAGAATTCAGGCTATATGTTTTGTATTCTTTTTTCTTTATCAACATCTGATTGTTCATATGGGTAACATATAACATGTTATTTTAAGAGGAAAACGGTTCAAATGGGTTGAACGAGTTAAAAGTCGCCAAAAGTGTATTTATAAGGAATGCAATCCGGTAAATAACTTTGTTCAAAAAGTTAGATTATTATTGTCACTAAACATGTTTTTTTAATCATATTGATTTATAAGTTTCATAAAACTGGACAGTAGGTGATTTGGGTCAACCCAACTCGTTTGAACTGCAAAATAATCACCCGTTGTGAGTTTGTGACCCAAACTGCTTTTAATGGTTACCAACTCACCCATTTCTCCAATTCCAGTTACTCTGAAATAATTTATCTTTTCCTTAGAATCTATGATCATGATTACCGAGGTTTTGAAAAGTGCAGGAACTTTATACAACTGTGGTTGATCAAAATGCTTGAGTTAAAATCACATTAGCACTCTTAAACATAATGGATTAGTTTCCGTTTGACGGATACTACTTTATGTCTTACATTAATACAGTAATAAGGACATAAGACTAGTTCATGTATGAACAGCTAAATCAATTTCCTAAGTCATCTATAAAAAAGTTCTGTAGCAGAAATTACAAATCCTACCCCAAAAATGTGGCAAATTGATTCAATTTTGTTATTAGCGAGATACATGGGAATTATGTAATAGCAGTTAAGTGATCATCATCACGCCATTTCATTGTTTTTTATTATTTTTCTAGGCGGCAACACTGTGGTATAGGCCACCCGAAATTCTTCTTGGATCTCAACAATATTCCATTTCTGTTGATGTGTGGTCGATTGGCTGTATATTTGCTGAGATGGTGAATCGAAAACCACTCTTTCCTGGAAACTCTGAGATTGACCAATTGTTCCATATTTTCAAGTATTACATTTATTTACTTTTTGATTTCTTCTACGCACACATACCTGTTCTATTCATATCTGATTGTTTTTTCTTAATTATAGAATAATGGGAACTCCAGATGAAGATACATGGCCTGGAGTGACTTTTCTGAGTGACTACAAAACCAAATTTCGAAAGCGGTCGGCAAAGGTGATAAGTTTTTCAGTTAATAACTAATATGCAATGTTTAGGATTTGTGCCATTAGAATAACCAGTGGATAGTATTTTTTTCAGGACCTTGCAACTTTGGTTCCAAAGCTTGATGAAGTTGGCCTTGATCTCCTGACTGTAAGCTCAAACTAATTACTATTTTAATTTTCTTGTCTTGAAGAAAGGTCTATTACCATTACGTGATCTGTAATACTTGATTACTTACCAAATTCATTATAAATGGAAATTCCCTTTAGCAAGTATACCTGTTGAAAAGGGAAATGTAGATATGTTGAGATTTTTTAAACCAAGTGATGACCACAACCGATATGCTTGTGAATCACTTGAATGGAAGTTGTCTAAACCATACTATACAACAGATGAGGGAATATCAACCCTTTCATATGAAAATGGGTCAATTTTTTCTCACGGGTCAAACGGGTATAAATGAGAAAACTGAACTTAACAGGAAAAGTGTCAAACTTGTTAGACATTATGGCTAATCAAGTGTTTATAGCCTCCTAATTTTCCTTATCTCGTAACTTAAATCATTGTTATTCTTTCTGTAATCATATGTTCACCCGCCAGAAAATTTTACCCGTATAGACATGTTACCCACTGCAACCAATTTATCAATGGGAAAATATCGTTTTACGTGCCATGTAGGGTGATTGTATGCTTATAATCTGTAAATTTTTTGGTTTGAATTGCTTTATTGGCATTTCGTTTCAGAAAATGCTCTACATGGACCCCAGCAGAAGAATTACAGCAAGGGCTGCACTACAGCATGAGTACTTCAAAGATTTAAAGTCTGTGCCATGAACCATAACTAACCATTCCTAGTACCAGCAAGTCATTTTTAGGTGATGATCATCTTCCCACATATTCTCTTAGGATAACGCTTACAAACTGTAAAAGTCCTTTTGTACAGAATCATACATCTTCTTGTGCACTCTCTTCTGAAACTATAGACTCAAGTTCAGATAGATATGGTAAAAGGTCTTGAACATAATAATGTTGTTCTTTAGGTTTGTCTCTAGGCTCTTACATGTTGTCAGGCTATTTCTTTCTCTTAGTATGTTGGTATCTTTCTTTCATAGAGTCGACCATGTTGTCGAATATTTGCCTTTTGGAAAATATTGTTTCTGAAAAAAGGAGTTGGTTGGAATCTTCTCTCCAAAGTTATCCGAAATGGTTTCATGACACTATCTAGTAAACATAATATTTGTTTTCCGTTTATAGTATTTACACAAGAATGATATAACTGCAGAACTGCAATTTTGCTCNAGATAGATATGGTAAAAGGTCTTGAACATAATAATGTTGTTCTTTAGGTTTGTCTCTAGGCTCTTACATGTTGTCAGGCTATTTCTTTCTCTTAGTATGTTGGTATCTTTCTTTCATAGAGTCGACCATGTTGTCGAATATTTGCCTTTTGGAAAATATTGTTTCTGAAAAAAGGAGTTGGTTGGAATCTTCTCTCCAAAGTTATCCGAAATGGTTTCATGACACTATCTAGTAAACATAATATTTGTTTTCCGTTTATAGTATTTACACAAGAATGATATAACTGCAGAACTGCAATTTTGCTCTTTTGTTGCAAAAGTTTGTACTTCTTTTCTTTTCCGACAAGAATGATATAACCGCCGATTGCTTCATCTTATCCTAGTATATGTTCTTATGGTGTTTGATGTGAACAATATAAATATATATTGAAAAGCGCTTCCCTTGTCTTGAGCATTGTTAAACATTGCTGAGTTGTTGAATAAATGCACGAGAAAGTTAGAGGTAAATACAAATGACAAAAGTTGACCTTTTGTTGAAGTAGTTCAAGCAAAAACCAAAGTCAAAGGCAAAAACAAAAGGTTGATCTTTCCGACAAAACATTGAAGAAGTGCACGGTAAGAAGCTGAATACACACTGACCTTTATGTAATGTTGAAAGCCAAAGGTGATGAAAATAGGCGGTGTCAGTCTTTTCATCAAATTCTAAAAAAAGCAAGCAAAAAAATACAAAGGCCAGGACAAGAAGGTTGCCCTGCCAAATGGTTGACAAAATAAATACAAAACACAACTAAGCCACCTAAAAATCTGTAACAACATTGTCTTTCAACTAAGCAAAATCTTTTGGAGGAGGAAGTGAAATCAAAAATATGTTTTTGCATATGCGAACCCGCAACCATTTGGTTGGGGAGCTTCTCACACAACACGGGATACCATTGGACACAATGTTTATGAAAAATCATACTCCTTTGTTTAGACAGTCATGTAACTTCTATTGAAAATGAAATTCCCTAAATTGGGTCTCCAACTTAATTAATTAGTAGTGAAAGTATCTGATATATTTTTTTTTTTTTCCTTTCCGAAAGGCATCTTTTATTACCAACAAAACCAAAAAAGAGGACCTCCCCATGGGACATACCCCATGAAGAGAAAACAAGAGACAAACACCAGACCAAACCAGGAAACAATTGCAGGGCCAGCAACCTATCTAACACGTGAGCGATGTGTATAAAACAGGAAGCAACTCCACAAACTTAAAAGGGAACAAACAAAGGCCACCCACACAAATACACTAAACAAACTGAGCAAAACGCCCTAAATGAAAAAACTGAACTTGACAGCCCGAACTAAATCCAACACAAAGCTTTACCATACTGATATACATGTTGAGTTACTTTGGTTAAACATGTTATTGCTTATAAAATGTATGGGTCGGGTTGTGCAGAGCGATCAACACTACTTTTCTTGTATATTAAATTTTATAAATAAGTTAACTTTCGATGTTGAGCAAAGCCTTTGATGTTGAGACAATGCAGAAAAGTTTTGCACCTTAGCCTAATAGTTTAATATAATATCCGAGTACCTCTTGTTAATTGAAATTTATAATACAAGCTAGTCATTTCTGATATAATGTTTTTGCTTAATTCAGATAAGAAACTTTTGGGACTAACAAGAAGCTTTATGTCTCATTTATTGATTGTACATTACTTAATGATTACATAAGGAAACATAATGAAACTTCGAATAGAATGAGAACACTTTATTTTGAAAGCAAGTATGCCAAATCATATCATACACCAAATTTAATTATGCCGGCATTGTCCAAGTAACGTCTAAATCTCCCCATTCACTTTCAGGAATACCAAAAGCTCTCCAAATTGCTTCGGATGCAACTATAGTATTATCAGCATCACTTTCATCGATCACTATAGCTCCTTGACTAATCTGTTGGTAATATATGATAATATTTTTAAAGCAATTTTGCCCGTCATTGTACCAATTAGGGGGCAATGACACGATAGGGAGGTCATTTGAGTGGTAATTACCATCACAAGCAGCTGGTCCACTATCTCCACCCTGCTCATAGTCGGTGATCGCCAAAGTGGCACTTGTTGACGCAAGAAGTGAGCGCTTGTATGTGTTGTGAAACTTGTCTAGTCTGCTATGATCGTTTTTTCCTCTCAAAATTTCACTATACGTGTTGGATTGAGCATCGACGCGTGATGTGAATAAAGTAATTATAAGTAGAGAAAAGAGAATGAGAAAGATAATAGTGGATTGCTTCATTTTATCCTGTGTGAAAACATGAATTGGCAAAATTTGAATATATAGTGAACCGGTTTTGTATTAATCCTTCATTACAAAGATTGAAGGAAAAACCTAAAGGCACAAGAAAACATAAGTTCACATTTTTAAAAGAAATTGAAGCGAAAAGCCTGAGGCAAAGGCAAACAGAAATGTGATCTTTCTGTCATTGTGGAAGAAATGCAACTAATCCACAGGTGACCAGGAAAAAAACTAAAGGTGTATCTTTTTGCCGATTGTTTAAGAACTCAAGAGGAAAAACAAAGACAGGGGACAAAAAAGGTTGGCCTAGCCTTCCGTCCAGATTCTTGATGAAATGCAAACAAAAAGCCGGAACGAAGGCATCTTCTAATTAATGTCACCTTTTCCACGCCTCAAGGTAGGTCACACTCGACTATGCACTATTATAGTATAAGTTCTCGGCCAATTGTAAGGGCCAAGACTATTAGGATTTCAGGGCTGCTCTTATATATTGTTTATATGAAGGAATTTGGGGGTTTTAGTAGGGACGGCAATTTTTTACACGGTAAGATAAATGACACGAACCCGATACGAAATTAAATAGGTTTAGGTTGAGGATAAACAGGTTTGGGTAAAAAATACGTCAACCCGTCTAACCCGTTTAATAAACGGGTCGTGTTTGGGTTAAGTAAGTATTAAACAGGTCAACCAGAACCTGTTTAAGTATATAAGCATTTAAAAAATAAAATATATAACTTGGTTTTTATGTTGGATTTGAATTAAATGTATTTTGTTACGTACTTAATATGAGTGAATTATGATTATAACTCAGATATCAGTGAAACTGTCGTATAATTATTTGTATGTTATTTTTTCCAAATTTTAGATCGTTATATCATTTTTGGATTTAAACTAGTTGAATCGACAAACTACAAAATTTATTTATCACTTGACCTATTTACTTAAACCAGTTAAACGAGTCACAAACTGGTTACACATGTTATGCAGGTTTGGGTTAGGGTTTAGTTTCTAGAAACGCTTAATAAACGGGTCGTGTTTAGGTAAAGGTTATGCTAACCAGCCAACTCGCGAACCCGAATAGGTTAACTCGAACGCAACTCAATTGCCATCCCTAGGTTTTAGCTTAAAAGCATGTTAAAGGCAATTTTAGTCATGTTTATGAGA
The DNA here is from genome assembly GCA_014162995.1 of Artemisia annua. NCBI lineage: Eukaryota > Viridiplantae > Streptophyta > Magnoliopsida > Asterales > Asteraceae > Artemisia > Artemisia annua. The sequence continues at coordinate 58,477 of LBNU01029456.1, forward strand.
TATATACATGTTTGATGTTGATAGACCAAGTTAGTTATGTGTCACAACTCACAATTTCAGGTTATTTTTCAAACCTCGATAAATTACAATTTACAAGTTACTATTGATCATTTACTATTCATCGATCACTATTCATCATTTTACAATTCATCATTTTCGGAGTCTGTTTGAGACTTTGAGAAACATTCAGAAATTTTACTATTCATGTGACACTATTCATCCCCGGAAGAAAAACACTATTCATAATCATCATGCATCATCACGTAAACCTAGTTTACGGGTATTTAAATTAGCGTAACCAGTTTGGTTTAGCTGCGAATTCATGCATCATCAGTAAGGACACATCAGGTAGGCTAGAACTAGTCTGCATACCATCAGTAACATCATCAGTACATTAGGTCATGCACGGGTTTGTGTGTTTTCATTAACGTATGTTTAAATGTTTAAATAACGTTACCACTCAGTTTTTAATACCAACATATACCCGATACTCCCATCCACGATCCTAATACATTTTCATACTCACTATAATGATATAAAATTATACTATTAATTTACCCGGTGTTTTGAGAATTGTTACTATATTTTCCGGTATACGTTAATACTTTCGTCGGATTACGATATCTCAACCCAACAACTATTTTAACACCCGATTCTCATCAGGAATGTAAAGTTATAATTTCACGACTTTAATATAGTTCATATTGCTCCGTTAAAATTGATTTCTAGCTAACCCGGTACCCAAAACTTATAACATAACACATTGTATACACTAAATACCTTCTAATACTCAAGAATACATGCAAAACTAAAAATATCTTCCATGTATACTCCATAATGTCGACTAGTGTATGTATAGGTGTACATGATATATTTTACTTCACTTGTGGAATTACAAAAATGCCCTTTTCCTAAGATATTTGCAACTAGACTTGAAGACTTAATCACATAACATCATTTTTACAAGACAAAGCAAAAATATACTCTCTTTTCTCTCTTTGTGCTCGGCCAACACAAGAACAAGAAAAAAGATCCATCATTTTTCAAGAACAAGTTAAATACAAGTCTTCCATATATACCTTGTTAGGATTTTGAAATAAAAATCCCAAGGTTTTTAACATAAACATCATCAAACTCTTCATATTGCAAGTAAGCTTCAAGTGAACTTTTTCATCATCTCATACTTTCATTTAACTAGTAACATGATGTATTTTCAAGTTATATTGGTTAGACATGCAAGTACTTAAGTTATATATACCACTTTACAAGTATTATGGTTTTTATGAGTTTATATAAAGCCTATGATCATTCCCTTGAAATCCTACAATATTTTGTGAAGTTTAGGACTCCATGACACCCTAAGAAGGTGTATGGTAGATTAAGGGTTGTGTTGAAGTTGGTTGGAAAGGATTTGTACAAGTTAGTAACTAGGAAAACCAAGTTTTGACAACTTACATACCTACTGTCCCTATTTGCAAAACGTGGGAAACTCAGGGGCTTGGGTGTACTTTTGGGCCAAAGATTTAGAAAATACATTCCGAGATGAAACTATGGCCGAAAGTATGGATAAAAACGAGTTTATAATGAAGGAGATATGATTTTTCAAAGTTTAACGACGAAGAGTTATTTTCAGAAAATATAGCAAGCTGTTGGGTAATATTTGTTGGACAAAATGAGGCGTTTAACGTAATCTAGAGAAGCCGAACTATTAAAAATGTGTTAGTACATGTTTATACGAAACCGTGGATATAAAAAACGTAGAAAATGAGCTTATAACGACCAAGATATACACGTTTATAACTCGATAACTTATATATATTTTGACAGCCCACTATTAGAAATATATATTCTACGTACTAACGACTAGTTTTGTGAAATTAGTTGAACATGTTTTTCTCAAGTCACGAAAGGTATTAAACAACAATGAAAACACTATATTTGCCTAACGAAACACCAACCAAGGATCGTAGAGTATCGTTTCATCATACTTACTTGGAAAGTAGTTTTAAACCAAACGAGACATCAACATGTATTTTTGACGATAAACATTATTTTCATAAAGTACGAGTGGTATCGATAACATACGTATATGCATGCATAGCATTGTTTCATTGCTTACAATAGGTCACATCATTCATTATAGGTCGTGGTTAGAGCCCGAGCCTTACATCATCACGTTCACCATCATTTTACTGCTAGCATATCAGGTGAGTTTTCATAGCCCCGTTTTCAATTCAATATTTTAATTTCAAATCCCACGGGGGAGAATACATTGCATCATCATTTTTATACGGGCCAAAGTATTAAATTCAAGTACATTGCTTAAGTTACCGTATTGCCATGTTAAGGTCCCCTATTTATTATCATGAACCGTTAATTATGCTTAAGCGAGAGTGAGTGGATAGATCTATTGAGGGTGACGCCTCCATCCGTGTTGGTTATACCAACCGTCATAACGGATGCATTTCATTTCTAACATCATTAGAGTGTCTGGCAAAACATTCTGGAGGGGCATTTTCATCAGTCAGCTTCGGGGTCATGAGCTTAAGGGCTAATGTACGATTTTATTCATCAGGCGAAATTTCATCATCATCATTTTTATACTTGTGGTTACCGTAAAAGCACTTCATTTACATAAACCTATGATTTCTCGCCAACATTATTGTTGATCGTTTTTAACAATGTATTTTCAGGAAATTAAAGCAGCTCATGCTGGCATGCATTTGGACCTACATGGAGTCGTGAAGTCGACGCGTCTCACATTATATTTCATGCACTTATGTATCGTTTGATCTTGTATGAACTTGTTTTTTTGATAAACTTGCAACACCTTTTGGGATCTATGTTTTTGTAAACTCTGATTGTTTTAAATGATCAAGCGATGTATTTTTCAAACGACACTTTAGGTCGTTCAATATAACCTTGTATGAGATGCCATTAACGTTACACCCAGGTATTCCATTCCGCTGCCAAACAGGTAAATTCAAGGTGTGAAAGATTGGTACCAGAGCAAAGGTTATAGCGAACTAGGTTGTCCTTATACCCTAGACTATAACTACATCACGATAGCATCTCATCATTTCATCATAAGTGCATATTCATTATTTATGTGACTTCATTACACGGGTTATTCATTTTATTTCATATTGATTGTCATCAGAGTCATGTCTTCAGATTCACATCTTATCATACTCTCTTCGGACACTGACATCGAGGATGCCATGTCTTCCTCCACTGTTATTGCACTACCATCAGTTTTACTTGCACCATCAGATTCATCACATCATACTACTTCTGTTCACTCAGGACAGACTCTCCTAGTCCGCCGTCGCAAGACGTGCCAGACTGCTAGGAAGAGGTTACACCTTGTTACCCTCACTCCTAGAGTACCTACTATTCATACACCACCATCACCATCAGCTATACCTACCACTGCTCTTACATCTACCCTACACTTGCCGCTCAAGAAGCGTGCGAGGTTCACTACTCCAGCATCACCCACTACTGAGACCTTTGAGATTCGGGAGACTAACCTTGCCTTTTCAGTACCACAATTGTCATTTCCCTTTTCCATTCCCACTTGCCATGAATTAGATAACACCTTGCGGATAATATCAAGATCACGGACTCAACAGGGACATCCACATATTCCTCAAGAATGGTTTGGAATCTACACTATCTCGGACATGATTGATGCATAACTTTAGACCCCACTCCAGGACTCACCTCAACCCTATAATGCCACAACCCTAATTTCACTCAGAGAGACACCAGGAAGCCTCTCGACTAGACTTATATCTTTACTAGCTTTTACTATCATCCTAGTTTCCCGAGGTGTGGGACATAGTTTAAAGAACTTGTTGTCTTTTGGTTGTTGTACAAACAAATGTATCAAGTGTGACTCTACTATGTAGAATGGTTGTGCTATCTATGATATCGGTCCGTGTAGACCAAAATTTTCATGTGTTGTATTCATATGTTGTGAGTGTATATACATGTTGTGGTTGTATATATTGTGAACGATGATCATTTCTAGTATGATTCCTCATTGTTGGATTCTGTTGTAATTTATCAGAAATATGGCACCAAGGAAGGATAAGGTTGCACCGACTACACTAGCCATGACACAAGCTGCTATCCGAAAACTTGTTGAGGATAACATAGCTGAGGCTCTAGAGGTCAAAAGAGCTGCTGTTGCTGCAAGGGCTGCTGAGGCCGCTTCTCGGATAGAGACGTCGGGGGAAGCTAGTAATGGAACTAATGGACGTAAGTGTACGTACAAAGACTTCAAAAGTGGTGATCTCATAAAATTCAAAGGCACTGAGGGAGCCACTGCTATGATCTGTTGGTTTGAACATACTGAATCTGTATTTCATCTATGCAACTGTCCCGAGGAATCCAAGGTAAAGTTTGCTACTAGTACTCATCTTGATGAAGCTATGTCATGGTGGAATTCTTATACAAAGCCCTTGGGAAAGGAAAATGCTTACAAGCTTTCATGGGATGAATTCAAGAAGTTACTGACTAAGAAATTTTGTCCACGTACGGAAGTGAAGAAGTTGGAAATCGAGTTTTATGAACTAGTGACGGTGGGAAATGATATCAAGACATATATCAGGAGGTATCAAGAGTTGGCTGCTCTATGTCTGTCTATGGTTCTGGATAATGAGAAGTTGTTGGAAAATTTCATTGGTGGTTTACCTGAAAACATCCGTGGAGATGTGATTTCTTTTGACCCACAAACACTGGACGAGGCAATCAGGATATCTCAGAAGCTTATGGCTCAGGTTTTAAAGAAAGGAACGTCTGCAAACAACAACAGCAACACCAACCGTAACCGTAACTACAACAAAACCAACAACTACCAAAGCAACAACAACTACAACAATAACCGAAACAACATCAATCCTAACAACAACAAAAGAATGTGGGACAACAACCAGGGTAGCAATGCTACTCAACCACCACCCAAGAGACAAGAGGTTTCAAGGGCCTATGCTGCAGGTCCAACTGAGAAGAAGGGTTACAATGGTATTTACCCAAGTGCAACAAGTGTCAAACCCACAATAACCCTGGGGATTGCCCGCGACCATGTGGTAACTGCGGAAGGGTCGGTCATCAGACTAGGGAATGCAAAGCTCCGCGTGTGGCGAATAATCAGAACCCCCCAGCAACATGTTTTGGTTGTGGAGAAGCTGGGCACTTCAAGAATAACTGCCCAAAGGGAGAGAATCAATGGTAGCCACAATGCTTCAACAGAAGGAGTTCATGTTTTAATATGCAAACCATAGTTCGAGCCCTCTAGGGTTGTATCTTTCTTTTGTAATTTCCGTTAGTACGTTGACATAATCTGGTTGTAATAAGCACTTTTCCATCCAATGTAATATCTATCTTTTGTTATCTCCGCGATAATCATAACCTTCATTTATTCCATTTTCTATTCCAATTGCTCAATTTTCAATCGTTTCGCAACATTATGCCATTGTCTTAGCAGGGATTAGGCCGATTTCATTCTTGACGGATTAGTAGACTATTACCATTCCATAAGATTCATCCACATATCCAATGAACCATTCAATGAATTTTATTTCAAGCTATTTTACCATCATATGGGAAAAATTGTTCTACGAAATTTAAAATAAGCTATTTCGTTACCACCCTATAAATCGATTTTCTGTCATTATATCAAGCATTTACTACCATTACACGAAACAATTTTCATGATACCTTAAAAAGAATTATCTGGAATACCATTTTTCAGAACAATACATTGAACACCATCTAAAACTTCTGAGAAAAGTAATGTTATTTTACTGAACCGATCATCGCATCATTAGTTCTCAATTATACATAGCCTGATCCACCTGTATAATCCAGGAAGGATTATGCCATGAAGAAAATAGTCACATTTTCAAGAATTATTAACAACAATCTTCATTCAAAAGCCTTGTAAACAAATAGAATTTTTCATGAAAATCCCTTTCGACAAACCCTCTTTGGATACGTACACCGCTTGTCACTCATTCAGCCATTAAGTTGGATATTTCCATTGACTTCTCTAGGAGAGACTTTCCATCTACGAGCAATATTCCATGACATAAGAAAACAATGAAAGGATAGACGAACCTCCTCAAACTTCTAGCAATTCCTTTAAGATATTCTCTTTCTAATCGGATACACATGCTCTACCATCCTCAGATCAACAAACCTTGAAGAGAACTATCTGAGCACTATAGGACGTACTCAGCACCATATAACCAACTTGAATTGTTCAGGATAATCTTTTGATATTGGCGGATTTTACCTTCAACAATAACCATCACAGGAATATAAGATCGCACCATTTAAGACCACCCTACGGTCAAAGAACCCATTGACACATTTACAGACCGAAATCGGAAAGTTAAATTCACTGGTGTAAGAACTAGCCTGTGAAACAACAAAGGAAATTTTACAAGTCAAGAATCACTTACAAGCGATAAGAAACGATAGCAGTTAAGTTGGTGCATGACGTACATCATTCGGATTGTGTATCCCTGAACAGCAAACCATCCAGATTCGAGCGGGAAACGAACTAAGTTGAAAGCTTTACCTTGGAAAGGCATGATACAATTTTGGAACGCGAGAGATTGAGCCCTCGGTATTGGACCATTTAAGATTCTTTTAGAATCGGCCGGCTGGCATACAAATTTGAGTTTCCACAAGAGCTCAGCAACATATATATAACCCATCTCACATTTCAAACCCTAGGAAGTGCCTTCCAAATGAATCACTCGTAGCATATTTCATTCCATTTCATAAGAAGAAATTCAACTCGACAATAAGCTTAACTTGGTGGAGAAACCAACAAATCATGGACCACAAGGTCAAGCAGTTGAAGCAAAGTCGAATTTCTATAGTGAAAGTTTGCTGGAATTCTCGAAGAGGTCCTAAGTTTACTTGGGAATGGGAAGACCAAATGCGACTCAAACATCCTCATCTTTTCACCAATGTCATTTTAGAGACCAACATAAACTGAACTTCGGGACGAAGTTCCTTTTAGGGGGAAGACTGTCACAACTCACAATTTCAGGTCATTTTCCAAACCTTGACAAATTACTATTCACAAGTTACTATTCATCGATCACTATTCATCATTTTACTATTCATCATTTTCGGAGTTAGTTTGAGACTTTGAGAAACATTCAGAAATTTTACTATTCATGTGACACTATTCATCCCTGGAAGAAAAACACTATTCATAATCATCATGCATCATCACGTAAACCTAGTTTACGGGTATTTAAATTCGCGTAACCAGTTTGGTTTAGCTGCGAATTCATGCATCATCAGCAAGGACACATCAGGTAGGCTAGAATTAGTCTGCATATCATCAGTACATTAGGTCATGCACGGGTTTGTGTGTTTTCATTAACGTATGTTTAAATGTTTAAATAACGTTACCACTCAGTTTTTACTACCAACGTATACCCGATACTCCCGTCCACGATCCTAATACATTTTCATACTCACTATAATGATATAAAATTATACTATTAATTTACCCGGTGTTTTGAGAATTGTTACTATATTTTCCGGTATACGTTAATACTTTCGTCGGATTACGATATCTCAACCCAACAACTATTTTAACACCCGATTCTCATCAGGAATGTAAAGTTATAATTTCACGACTTTAATATAGTTCATATTGCTCCGTTAAAATTGATTTCTAGCTAACCCGGTACCCAAAACTTATAACATAACACATTGTATACACTAAATACCTTCTAATACTCAAGAATACATGCAAAACTAAAAATATCTTCCATGTATACTCCATAATGTCGACTAGTGTATGTATAGGTGTACATGATATATTTTACTTCACTTGTGGAATTACAAAAATGCCCTTTTCCTAAGATATTTGCAACTAGACTTCAAGACTTAATCACATAACATCATTTTTACAAGACAAAGCAAAAATATACTCTCTTTTCTCTCTTTGTGCTCGGCCAACACAAGAACAAGAAAAAAGATCCATCATTTTTCAAGAACAAGTTAAATACAAGTCTTCCATATATACCTTGTTAGGATTTTGAAATAAAAATCCCAAGGTTTTTAACATAAACATCATCAAACTCTTCATATTGCAAGTAAGCTTCAAGTGAACTTTTTCATCATCTCATACTTTCATTTAACTAGTAACATGATGTATTTTCAAGTTATATTGGTTAGACATGCAAGTACTTAAGTTATATATACCACTTTACAAGTATTATGGTTTTTATGAGTTTATATAAAGCCTATGATCATTCCCTTGAAATCTTACAATATTTTGTGAAGTTTAGGACTCCATGACATCCTAATAAGGTGTATGGTAGATTAAGGGTTGTGTTGAAGTTGGTTGGAAAGGATTCGTACAAGTTAGTAACTAGGAAAACCAAGTTTTGACAACTTACATACCTACTGTCCCTATTTGCAAAACGTGGGAAACTCAGGGGCTTGGGTGTACTTTTGGGCCAAAGATTTAGAAAATACATTCCGAGAAGAAACTATGGCCGAAAGTATGGATAAAAACGAGTTTATAATGAAGGAGATATGATTTTTCAAAGTTTAACGACGNTAAAGTTTAGGACTCCATGACACCCGAAGAAGGTGTATGGTAGATTAAGGGTTGTATTGAAGTTGGTTGGAAAGGATTTGTACAAGTTAGTAACTAGGAAAACCAAGTTTTGACAACTTACATACCTACTGTCCCTATTTGCAAAACGTGGGAAACTCAGGGGCTTGGGTGTACTTTTGGGCCAAAGATTTAAAAAATACATTCTGAGACGAAACTATGGCCGAAAGTATGGATAAAAACGAGTTTATAATGAAGGAGATATGATTTTTCAAAGTTTAACGACGAAGAGTTATTTTTAGAAAATATAGCAAGCTGTTGGGTAATATTTGTTGGACAAAATAAGGCATTTAACGTAATCTAGAGAAGCCGAACTATTAAAAATGTGTTAGTACATGTTTATACGAAACCGTGGATTTAAAAAACATTGAAAATGAGCTTATAACGACCAAGATATACACGTTTATAACTCGATAACTTATATATATTTTGACAGCCCACTATTAGAAATATATATTCTACGTACCAACGACTAGTTTTGTGAAATTAGTTGAACATGTTTTTCTCAAGTCACGAAAGGTATTAAACAACAATGAAAACACTATATTTGCCTAACGAAACACCAACCAAGGATCGTTGAGTATCATTTCATCATAGTTACTTGGAAAGTAGTTTTAAACTAAACGAGACATCAACATGTATTTTTGACGATAAACATTATTTTCATAAAGTACGAGTGGTATCGATAACATATGTATATGCATGCATAGCATTGTTTCATTGCTTACAATAGGTCACATCATTCATCATAGGTCGTGGTTAGAGCCCGAGCCTTACATCATCACGTTCACCATCATTTTACTGCTAGCATATCAGGTGAGTTTTTATAGCCCCGTTTTCAATTCAATATTTTAATTTCAAATCCCACGGGGGAGAATACATTGCATCATCATTTTTATACGGGCCAAAGTATTAAATTCAAGTACATTGCTTAAGTTACCGTATTGCCATGTTAAGGTCCCTTATTTATTATCATGAATCGTTAATTATGCTTAAGCGAGAGTGAGTAGATAGATCTATTGAGGGTGATGCCTCCATCCGTGTTGGTTATACCAACCATCATGACGGATGCATTTCATTTCTAACATCATTAGAGTGTCTGGCAAAACACTCTGGAGGGGCATTTTCATCAGTCAGCTTCGGGGTCATGAGCTTAAGGGCTAATGTACGATTTTATTCATTAGGCGAAATTTCATCATCATCATTTTTATACTTGTGGTTACCGTAAAAGCACTTCATTTACATAAACCTATGATTTCTCGCCAACATTATTGTTGACTGTTTTTAACAATGTATTTTCAGGAAATTAAAGCAGCTGATGCTGGCATGCATTTGGACCTACATGGAGTCGCGAAGTCGACGCGTCTCACATTATATTTCATGCACTTATGTATCGTTTGATCTTGTATGAACTTGTTTTTTGATAAAATTGCAACACCTTTTGGGACCTATATTTTTGTAAACTCTGATTGTTTTAAATGATCAAGCGATGTATTTTTTAAACGACACTTTAGGTCGTTCAATATAACCTTGTATGAGATGCCATGAACGTTACACCCAGGTATTCCATTCCGCTGCCAAACAGGTAAATTCAGGGTGTGACATTATGATTTGTGGTTTATGGATAATTATGTTTTAGAAACTATGTTTAGAGTATTGAGTTAGTTCATGTTTATGAAGAAGATGAAGCTTAGTTCATAACCTTAAAGGGGTGTTTGTCACAAGCCAAAGTAGTGATTAAACTAGTGAAATTGCTTATAGCCCTTATGAAAAACGATCCTAATTATGTTTAATAAACTGAGGTTTGATAATAAAGTGATAAGTATTGTTTTACGAGGAGTTTTGGTGATGTAGGACCATAGAACTAACTATTTCACTCAAGAATCTTGAGTATAACTAGAGAGAGAGAGAGAGTAGTGAGAGAAAGAGACTTTTATTAATGAAACATACCTTACACACACTAAACTATCCCCTAAGCAACCAACCTCTCAAGTGAGGAGGTGTGAGGGTATTTATAGTCTTTACAAAGATGGTAGGCTTTTCATGGGCTTGGGTTATGGGTTTGGTTTACATCTTTTCTAAGGCTTATGAAACCTTTTCTATTTAACATAACATTTCACCAAGTCCATAGCCCATAGACTTTACATTTACTAAACCTACGACATATTACAACGTTACATATTATGAGAATGACCATCACTTCTAAATAATTTTATTTAATGCTAACAGTCTCCCCCTAAGGGGTGGTCATTCGAATGAAGCTCCATGTGATTTGGTCTTTGTCATCTTTGTCTTTTGAACTTTGTGTGTCATTGTAGAATAGTCTTTAGTCTTTGTTCCTTCATGCTTTGTGATCTTTGATAAACGACTTTTCTTTGTTCTTTGTTGTTGTGATAGATTCATCTGCCTTTCGTCACATCTTTGTCTTTGGAGGTTAGACGCCTTTCCAACATGCTCATACGTCTTTAGTCTTTGAGATACGTACATTTGTTGTTCCCGTTCTTTCACTTTGATCTTTGTCTCTTTACTTTGTAGATTCCCTTTTGTATAGTAGAATCTTTCTTTGAGCTTTGATATGCTTTTATCTTTGTGAGAACTTTCATCGACTTTGTGATGTATGTATGAGCACGTTGAAACTGGTGTTAGGATGGTGGTTGTTCCTGCATAAAACAGTTAGCAATAAAACATCCGGTACTTACAGGTTTGGAATTAGAGATCGTCAACAGCATAGTGTGAAGACTCCTTCTAACCCTTACCAAGGCCGTTCCCATATCGGATGCCCTCGAAGAGCTTACAAGATCTACCGAAGTAAATCAACGATTGGGTGAGTCGCTGGAGATCACCCCACGATTGTAGACCGTTTGAAACAACCGAGAACACTAAGCGTAACCTACAAGAGATTACCGAAGTGAACTGCTGTCAGGGCTGCTTGATGGTGACCCTGGCAGGAGTTTCCATTCAATGACTGAGAATCACTTTAGTGAATCCTCTCATAAATGTTCTGGCAGATTGCTAAGATCTGCGTAGGACTCTAAAGTTTACATCTGGTGTTCTTAATGTTGAACAACCAGTTTAGAAGTATCATGTGTTCCTATGAGATCTTTTGATGAATCTCGGGGCTCTAGACTCAATAAGTGCACATTTAGTCGTCGGAGGCATGGAGCAGAGGGCCTCCTTTTCAATATCAACACATCTCGGAGTGAGAGGTCGATAGATTATGCAAGGTTCTCCGTGCGAATGAAACAAGTACCTTTTGAGAGATACCCGAGTGGCTA